>JABFPT010000037.1:39437-51282 GCA_022817245.1 Nixonia krombeini | reverse complement strand
GTAAAATGTGTTTACTTACTCTGTCTTGAACTGAGTTTACTCACCTGTGGTTGCATTGCTGACAGGCAAAGCACTCCAAATGATAGACGTTGGCCCTCGCCCTCATAACCATCTCGAATGCCGGGATGACTTTGCTGCAGGCCGCGCAATTTCCAGTGTGTCCAAAGAGCCTATGAACAAACCATCTTTCATTAGTGTTATTTTTCCTTCAGCTCGCAAAAATCGAGATTAGGTCGAGTAACAGCCAGGTGCAATACGTTGTATTTGGCGGATCGCGCCTGGTGATACTCACGAGCCGGTAAACTTTCGGACAACGGTAATGTCGTCCTCAAATATTGGACCATTAATGAAGCCCTTTGTTTCAATGGGCCGTGCGTTCCTCGCGGCACCTGCGTGCTCCCTCAGGATTTCGTAATCTCAACGCGCTTTATTTATCCGACGCTCTGTGTTTGCCCTTAGCGCGTGCGCTTATATTCAATAAGGGAAACTCATCTGTAAAATTCGATTTGCTCATCGCGACCGCGTATACACTTTTATATTGAATCCGGGTAACGAGAATCAGCCGCGCTTCGAATGCCAATATTCGTAAGGACCATTAATCAAAAGGAAATCGTTATTCAATCGAGTATACAGGCTTGTGTGCGTGCGTGTGTATATTAAAGAGTAATAATCACTACAAGCTTGGATAAAGTAATTAAATCACCCCTGAAACGATTACTTCATTATTGGCGCATTTTAACAAATTGTTCAACATTATCGTTTTTACCACTGAACATACACGCACACGTCAAAAATCAATGTAAGCAGCTGGTTCGAATCGCACGTACCTCAGATAGTCACGTCGGCACAGTATGAGGTTGGCCTTCGTGTAAAGAGTCGAGCCGACCTCGCCGAGCCTGCAGTCACAGCAACCGCATTTCAAGCAATCCTCGTGCCAGAACATGTCAAGCGCCTTCAGGAAATATCTGCGACAGGGGGAGATTTAGTCGTGACCTGCTTAATTACGAGAGACGCAAGTTCACCACGGACGCTCACCTTTCCGTTATTGCCTTGCTGCAGCCGGCGCATTCCTGCGGGGTGGCGCCGTTCCTTGTTGCCTCAGTTTTGTTCACGTCCATAGTCATTTTCCTCGACGCGCGTCCCCGATCTGGAACAAAGAGAATCCGGTTACTTTCTCAGTGAGAAATCGACGCAGCGTCGTCGCAGAAACGATGAGACGAAAATTATCCGATCGTGAGGGTATTCATGCACGATCATCCCTTTCGAGAAGTTTCACCGGCAGCTGTCGCTGAGATCCGGGTTGTCGGGTTGTCTATGAGTAATTAGAGTTACGGCTTGAGAATTTAACCGTGGTTAGTGCCATCTGTGTCCGAGCGAGAGTGTCCGCCCGGTGTGGTCAGAGTTTAGAATCGAATTAGTTTCACCTCCCACTCTTCTTATCCCGCATTTAAGTCCACCACCGAACAACTACGCTTTATCAGGCAACGGCTGCATGTGGCTCTCGCATAAACATCGACTCAACCACCCCGCTCTTTGGAACGTTTCTCGAAACTGCGTTCTCCACTTTGACGGAAAAATGCCGGAAGAAGCGTAGACGAAAGTCGAACTTGCCACCACTGTCATCTATCGGCGTTCAGAGACACCCGGTGTATGTACGAATGCGGCCGTGGCGTCGAGCACTTTGAGGAAAGTTTATGCGGTTTCAATATGTCCTACCCGCCTGGACAATATTACGAGAACGTTAATATCTTCGTGCGGTTAAACCTCCCAGCCAGCCAGCCACGGCTCCTTTGATCTGTTAAGGTTCACGGAAGATTGGCGCTTCGCTGCTTCGTTTGTTCATTTTCGTTCACGGCGAAGCTTTGCGTTTACTTGCAACTCCGCGCTTCTGTTTATTAAAAGCGAGGTGAAATTCGTAAGCGGATTTTCACGGTATCTTTTACCGTAACATTTTTGCGGCGTGTTACTCGAAACCTCTTCGCGGAACAACGCGAACTCGATGTCTACTTTTGCGGGGAGTAACAAGGCGGAAGGTTCGAATTGTTGCGCCATCCTCAAAGCTTTGACAGCGGGACTGGAAGGGTTTGACTCTCGTTCTGACATAAAGCTCGAGTTTCGCCGGAAAACCGCGGAACAACATACACTTCACCCGCAAATTCGTCGTCATAATTACTCCTGCAGTTTTATAGTCACAGTCAATGAAACGATTCGCGAAATACAACTTTTAATTAATACTTTCAAACAGCGTAACGGGTCAAAGAATTGTGAATTAATAAGCAAATGAACGAGTTAAAAAGTAAATGGGTAAATATTTTTATTCGCTGATATACGAACGATATAGGCCTGGTGTAACGCCATAATTACCCGCATCGCAACTCTGTACAAAAAGCCGGTTATTTCGTTAGCGCATATCGCGCGACTAGTTGATAATGCTGGATTGGTAAAGTAATGGTTCATCGAACTATTTCACTCGGAAACGAACGGCCCAACGAACCGTTCTCCTCCAGCCAGAGCCACTTGGCGAGCCAGGGGCTTACTTCCGAAGTGACTCGCATCGCTGGCAATTCATCCATCAAGCATCTGATCGGATCATCCATGGACTCTGATCCTCAAAGCGACGATAATTCGATTACCCGATGCACGTTCATCAACCGCTAACCGCTATACTCGAGTAACTATAACCCTTATATCCATCCCTCTGTCACATGCGTTGTATCATATACTCGCTCTCTAGCCGGCGAATTTTTTTTTTATCTTCTTTGCCAATTACTCGTTGAGCTCTCTAACTCAATTTACCGTGAATGAAAGCAAAATTCGTTTGTTCAGAAAGAAAAAAAACGTGTAATTATCGAGAAAATTTGAGAAAGTTATACGAATTAGATTGGACTGTAGTTTTTACACGTAAAAAAATCTGTACGTGTTTTTACCCGTGTTACCTAACCTAACCTGTACAAAATTGCGTCAGAAACGTGGAAAAAAATAGGTAAAAAATAGGGAATTGAAGTGCGAGTGATAAGAATGAAATTATAAATACAGCGCTGAGTATTTCATGTTAAGTGACGTTCTTGCAATGTGCGAAACATTAAGCGAACGTGGCTGTATTTGTCCTTCGGGCTTTTTACTTGAAAATCAGAGCGGAGATACGCGAAACAAACAGAATCTGGTGACGTGTGTATTTCATGTTTGCAGCTCGCTCTGACAGACGTTGCTGTCAAGGTACATCACTCTAGCCATCGACCCATTTGGTTCCTGCCTCGCGGTTCGCCTCCTTTCACCGTTGTAGTTAGCGCTCCGCAGAATCACCCTCCGTCAAGTTGGCAACTGCACTTGAGAAAGACCGGAGGGAAATATTTGCGAAGGAAAAGACGCGCCGTGGCCATCAATGCCGAACTGTAAACTGGCAGCTCCATTGTACCAAATTCGAAGCTAAAAGTTCTGAACAACAAATTCTAAGCGGCAAATTCAAAGCTGCACATTGGAAGCAGGGAATTTTTACTGATAATCGTTTTACGAGGAAATAATGTACAACTAGAATTTGTTAAAAAAATGTAATGCGATAAATTCGCGGTTTAAATGGGGTTATAAGACTAAGAAAAAGTTGTTAACGACGCGTGTGACTGCGTGGGAAAAGTGTAAACGTCGGGAGTTGAATTCGTTAGAGTTGGCGGTACGGCAGGAATGCAAGAATTCTTCCCGATTTTCCAACATTTCATTGGTCCGCCTCTTGGTGCAGCGGCGCAGCTTTTAAGGCTCCGCCCTTGCTTCTGCTGCACATCCTCAAGGCGCCACCCCTCAGATTCTATCTATTAACGGAACTACGTCTGAACAACGGCGTTTCAACAAACGGACGAAACTGGTATTTTTCAGTCGGGGATGTTCAATGAGAGTTTCCCGAAGTGCGGTGTATAACTAACAGCGTTTCGCTTCGAGTAACAGGCAAACGACGCGTGGTTTAGTTATAAAGCTAAAACCTTTGGTAATCCTTCGTAAATTTCACTTGTTCTACTTTTTCCTTTCGTTACCCTCCTGTTTCTTACTTTCATGGGAAAACTATTGGGCCAGTTAAGCCGAATAGATATTTAACGCAATTAATTCGCTAAAACGTCGAAAATCGGTTTTCCTCGTCTCATTTCGAAATTTCCGCTTGACGAAACGTGCAAAGTCACTAAAGCACGAGTAAACCGGTCACAATGCGACACAGGAGTACGTAACAAAAGGGACCGGCAATTCCCGACTGGCTGCGTCGGTAAAACAGTGATTCTTACCCTTCCAATTTGTCGGCTGGCCATAACAGTCGACTAAACCGAGTGTTCCCTGTTGCTGGAAGCATCGCCACCTACCGGCGGCAAACCCGGTGAGCTCCCATTAACGGGGCGGCCGAACGCGATTTTCATTTCAACGGTCTTTGTCCTTAATACCCGGCAGTTCCGTTATCTCGTACTTTTAGAATGGGCGAACGTTCGGAGAGCCGGTCCATTAATTAGCCGGTGCACATTAAGCCGAGCATTAATATACTCGACCAGTGTTTTGTTTTATCCCGCAGGAAGAAGGCGTAACTGGCTCGGCGAGCAAAGAGATGTCAAGGGGTGAAAAAGGGGAAAGCAGCGACGGCGGTGTCGGGTTTCGGCGGGGGATGCGCCGTAATACCTGCCGCCGCCTTATCCCCGGGGACTGTTTAAATTCTGTAAATCGCCCGTGCGAGGATCTACATCGTCCTGTCTTCCTTCCAACGGCGCGAGCCACTTTCGCAGAAATTAAGGAGATAAGGAAGATAACGACCTTACCGTCCGAGATGAATTTCTGCATGGACCTGAAACGTTCGGATTTGGATTCGACGGTCGGATGTTGCATTCCGGTAGGATTTCAAATTCCCGGATCGTTCGTGTTAAGTCGCGGACCGTGCAATGACCGAGGGAGGAGGGCGTTATTAAAATATTTGCTTTGTAACGGGTCTTTTCCCCGTTTCGACTTCCACCGTGGAAAACATTTTATGAAGCCATCGCTGGCGATGTCTATCGCGGCATTAAAGCAGACATGCACGGGGTATAAATATAGGATATAAAAGAAAGATTAGTGCGCGTAAGCCAAGCTTTTTTCTTGCGCGCGGCAAAGGGAATATTTTGTCGTGTAATAAATCTCGCGTAACAGCAGCCAGTGAAATCCTCGTTCGCCCGGCATTCAACCCTTGCTAATGGGGGTAATTTAAAGGATGCTTTGAGCGCCCACACGTGAGCCACGGCAAAAACTTGACGCGTTACAACCGAGAGTCGTAAGCGAGTCAGCGTAATTAGACATTAGCATTCCGAATGAATGTGAGAGACCGGCGCGGCAGCGAGACGATGGAAACATTTGCCAGGATTACGTGCCGAACCTGAATGCGTTAAATGTATATCAAAGGCGCGGGCATGAGCGATAAATTGACGAGTAAATTGAAAAATGTTGCAGTCGCAAACGAGAATGGAACGTTGGCGAGCGTTAGATGGCGGATTATAACTATGCCTGAATAGGCATTATTGTTCCGTGCTGACTTTTATTTTGGATCGAAAGGTAATACAGAAAAGTATCGTCTTTTATTCTCCGTCTTTTTGATTCTTCCTCTCACTCTCTCTCTCGCTCTCTCTCTCTTTCTCCCACTCTATATCTCTGTGGCAACAAAACGAGTAAAGTTTAATTCGTTTCTCGTGATTAGATTTCGGCACAAGCAAAGGTGAGGGGAAAGAAATTTTCCGATGCTTCTTTTACGAGGGAGGTTACGAGCTGGTTAATGAAATTCTGGTCAGGCCATGAGACTCGCGAGATTCTTTCGTCAGGTGGCGATGCCACCCCTTTCGGCTGGTTGCAGTTTACAGCCGGGGTCCGAACCGAGGCTGTTCACTGAGGGTGGCTGAAATACGGTGGTGTGCAGTCAGATTACGCTTAAGCTATGCCCGTACGTGCTCGCGCGGAAGTTGCCCACCCCGCCCGTCCGCCACCCTCCCCACCGCCGAACGAACGCAAAATATATTTATTGTTGTTTGTCCAGCGTTCTGCACTGTCTCGGCTCGGTAAAAAAAAATCCAGCCTCGCCGCCGATGCGTGGCATTAATTTCCGCGACGCCAACTTGTGTGTATACACAACGGATTATACTTTGTAAACGAATATTTTTACCCTCCGCCCGAAATGGGAGAAATCTCGCTCTTTTACGCCGGAGTAATAACTTACTGCACGACTTGTTAAGGGAACAACAATTCTCGAGAAACGTACCCATTCATTGCAGCGAACAAATCCTGACAATAGTTACCGTTTTGTTGTTAAACGCCAATTTAATGTCAAATATTATACCATTTTTGTGCCATTGCAATAAGATTTGGTATTATCTAAAATATGACACTGAAAACACTATTCTTTATAAAACTAGTCCAAGGCAGACGGGAGGTAAAACAACATTTTATATACCGTCAATAGTCGTGTATGACGTTATGACACGGTAAAAAAATCGGGTTCAATTCTCAACTAAGCCATTTTTTTTTTTTTTTAATAAAAATCAAACAAATTATACTTTGACGATAATTCAATTGCTGGTAATAAGCAAACGCTTGACTCGTCATTGTAATAATATCTGATCGATTGTTTCGACGACTTATTTTCTCGTAGCAATCGACGAAGCGCCGGTGACATGACTGAGCACGATAAGCGGCCGATAATCACACGAGGAGGAACGATATATTCGTTCTGTTAAGCGAACGACGCGGTATTCAGACCGACGACAAAAGGGCTGTAACTACTTCGGAAAGTTTTATCTTGCGGGATTAATGGACGGATTAAAGTATTTGTGGTAGGATGCGGGCTGATTGGGGGAAATCGTGAGGGGATCAGAACTTGATTGGCTAATTTGTAAGTGTCCCCGGCAGCACACGGCTCTCGAACTTAACAATCGATCGTTCCTCTCGAGGTGCGGCAATGAGGGTTCCGGGCAGACAGTCGTATAGACGAGAATCGCAGCCGGAAAATCCGCATTGTCGCGAAATTATCGAGCCGCGATTGTTTTCCGCGGGAATCAGTTAGACGCGGCATGCAAAAATTTGATTATATTTCTCGCCGACTACATGTACAAATTCATTCGTACGAATATGCGTCGTGATGTTTAATTAATATCCGCGTAGCGACGCGCGCGCGCCTCAATTTCGCCTATTTTATTTTTATTGCGCCGGCGAAAAATAATATGGTCAGCCCGAGCATATTTTTCGGATGAATAAATGTTCTGTCTCGTTTGCCTATGGGAATAACGGCCGGAAAATATATTATTTTAAATAAACGAATTTAACAGTTTTATCCGTTAGAAAATATTCGCTATTACCGGGAGGTGTTTCACGCGCGTTTTTATAACGAATGAAAATTAAGTCAATTTCGCATCTCGTTCCTCGCAGATGGTTTCGAATGTTTCACTTTGGTTACATGATCGGTGTAATCATAAGCGTTACGTTTCAGGTGAAATTAAAAAATGAAGAGCGAGGTGGTACGAACTGTGTAAAATATATGAAACCGTTATTTAAAAAATACAACCATATCACGTTTCCAGTCGTGCTTTCGTTCCAAAGTTAACAGCAATTTGGGTCGTTCTGCCAAATATTTGTTACACGCTCAAATATTTGCCTAGAATCGCCTTCACAAATAAAACTGTCATATCGGAATCGCGTAATAAAAACTACAGAAATGGTGGTAAATCATAATACACTGAGTGTAATAAAATGAAGAAAAATGGCGTATGTAAGAGGAGAAAGTACGGTAAATAATTGCTTTTTTCGATTTAGGGGTGGTAGGTGTAATTAGCGAGTGGCGCTTTTCAACCGTAGCGTCTCGATTTCCCGAACCCGTAACCTATAACTCGTAAGAGAACCATCTCGAATGGTCAAACCAAGTTTAGTGTGCGGTGGACGTAGGTGCCTGACCACTGGACTGATTTACATCGCACCCCTTTACCGGAACGGGAGGGCACTACAGGGAGGTTGCGGTCAACTGAGGGATGTAGCGCGTGATCGAGGCACCGGTTCTCATTAAACACACAAGTAAGCGCGGAACACGGAAGCTACGGTAAAGGGAATGTACCCGAGCGAAAGGAGCAGTCGATGAAGAAACGGATAACGATGAGAAGGGGCGGGGGTGAGGGTTGAGTGGCGTCCTCCGGCATCGTTGACATTTTGGCGGGAAGCGTCGGCGATCGCGCGGATCGTAAAAATGCGCTTTCAACTCGTCGAACTCGAGTCCAGGCGCTGCCGCGTTTCCGGTTTCCTGTCTCCTTACAATTCGCCGACAGGTCTCCAGCGGACGCCCGGACAAAACCGTCGACGTGACGGACCCGCGGAAGATAAGGGACTATTCAGGTCGGAGACAAAACGTTTCCACTCCCCCGCAGGCAGCCCTCTTCAAACGGCTGTTTATGACGCGCCGGCTACAATGAGCACAACTTTTATTATAACGGACTACGGGAAAGATAGCGCCGGGATGCAACGCTCGACGCTTTTTTTTCCCAAACCCGTGTTTCACCACGCGCGAGCAAAATACCGTGATAATAATAACCGTTTGGAAAAGTGTTCTCTCGATACTTTTTTATCTTTTTTTTTTTACAGTCGAATAATATCGAGCGATATTTTATATCGCGAAATGTAACTTTGATTCTTTGGGATACTTGATTTATTGCCAGCGTTTTAATATTCGCTCGTCAGGCAGGCACGGCGGATCGTGTTTAGCCGACCCTGCTCTTAAAATGGCGCTTTATAGTCTGTACTCCTGAGTGGTGTATAAGGTTAGGCTAGATTAATTGGAAAATGTATGGAATAAACGAACGAAGACTGTGCGTTGAATTCAGTGGAGCCCTAAACATACGGCCCTGGACGATCACACGAGCCGCCAGCAGCAGCATTATAATTTCAAGAATTTTTCTGCGCTGTCGAGCGTACCAGGTATTTTTTCTTCGTGAGATACTGCACTTTTCAAGCTCGCGGCTTAATTCCGAAGTACACCAAAACGGCAGCTTCACTCGAGTTACTCGAAATATTTTCCTTTTATTTTCTTTCGTGCTCTTTTTTGTCGGAATAGTTGAGCAGTTCAGCAGGTGCTTCATAAGCTATTTTAATAATGATTTAATTAGCATTCCTACGCGGCTGTATAAATCAAAGCTGAGCGAACCGTAACGAGTCAAGGAGGGGAAAGCATTGTAAACGCGCGGTTGTACAAGCATCCCTCAAGAATGCTTATTAATTACTTTGTTTTCCTCGGTACATATTCTTGCCGCAATGTTGAACGGCCTTTTCGCCACCTTTGCTTTCTTTGGACGCTTCGCATTCATGCTCGATTTACCGGAACGGGTATTTAGATTTCATTACGATTTCCACGTTGCATTCATTTCCCGAAGTACTTCCAAATTATTCGCGTCGCTTTAAAAGTCTTCATCAACAATTGTATCATCAACCTCCGTTAAAATCCGAATCATCTTTACAATTTTTTCTGCCAAATGTAAACGCGCAATTTGAAATATTTATCTGTCCAGTATAAACAGATTTGCAGTTGTACAGTACGACGGACCAATTCGGTGTCAAAAATTGGCTAATTTATCACCGGGAATAAAGAGTGAATGTTCCAATCGAAACGCAATTCGCAGATGACACTCTGACCCAAATCCAAGGATTTCCATCCCCTCGTGCCATCCACCGGCGGTTTTCCACTTACTTGAACCGCTGCTCGCGAGGCAGTCATGATTAAGTAAACCGGCCCTGATTTAGAGAGTCCTTCGCGCTTATTCCACCCGGCTCGGCCGCAACAAGACGAAGGTCCGGACGCCCGAGACATATTCGCGCGCGTAGCTCGTGCGTCAGGAGAGAAGCCCCAGAGACGGAAGCGGCTGCCATAAATAAGCCAGGCACTGGCCGCGCAGCCGTCGAATCTGCCCCGTGGCCGCGATCCCGTACCAGACAATCCGTTCTCCGGTCGAACTTAACCACCCCGGTTATAAAGAGCCGACGCGATTCGATTTCATGACTATTTGATACGTTACGTTTCAATATTTAATTCCCAACATCCTGCCGAGTGTTGGAGTAAAACCGGGTCAATTTTCGTCGCTAAATAATAAACTGTCGGAGTTATTTTTATTCCATACCGGACGATCTTGATTCGTCGCCGCGGATGACCTTTCGCAGCTCGAGACTTTTCGAGGACTCTCCGGCGAAATCGACGATGCGAAGAGTGCAACTCGTTCCCAAAGGGAGCACTCGATCGGAGTGGCCCTCGGTTAAAGCGGTGACGGGAAACGTCAGGGCGCCACCGCCGCTGGTGATATATCGCTCCTCGAGAGGTGAAAGTAGCGAAAAGGGGCTGAAGAGATTCGGGGTGGTTTTGACTCGCCACGAAGAACTCGGCCCCTGTTGCCAGTTACTTGTTGATTCCTCCGCGAAAGTTGCCGATCGATTCGTCAATACAGACTTCGTACACGCGCTTTATTAAATCGAAGCTAACGCGTTTCCAACGAGATTCCTTCGGTGGAAACGCGGCAACTTCGCGGTATCGAAGCGTTGACGAATCGTGGTAAATAGTCGGGTAATTAACAGGCGGTGGTTACGGACACGATTAGAAGCGGATGGTGGCGCGATTAGACGCGGCGAGCGGCACGAGCTGCTTAGAACGAGCCCGGCGAGTCTGCAAGTTGGCAGATAACGGCAAATGACCATTGTTGACACCATTGCAATGTGTATTCTGCGATAATTATGTACGTTAGTGCAGCCCTGCTTGGTCAGTCTTTGCTTAGGACTTGGACGGCTCACCGGGGTGTTTCGTCCGCGGGCGCGTAAGCGATACTGCTCCAGTCCGGATAGCATTGTACACAAAGCGCTGTGTACCTTCTCGCTACCCGGTCAACCGACCAATGACGGTTTCATTCCCGCGGCACTTATGAAAGATGGGATCCGGCATCTCCGCGGCAGGAGTCTCGCGAGGATTCATAAAAGCAACACTTTCGCCAGGCCGCATTACGGAGTAAATACGCGGCCGGCGGAACCACGCTGTATATCGGTATAATAAAACCATTAGACTGATCCTCGTACGAGCATTCAAACCGTATAAATATCTGGCAGAATCCCTCACGCCGTTTCCAACTTCTGTGTAATGTTCAACTTGCGATAAATCCAAAACGCCGCTGGGAAACTTTTGCCAGGCCTCGCCGGCTGACGAGCGGCCAACCGCGCGGCAATACTTTCGCAGGCGGGCCGCGTGAACTGCACCGAACCCCTGTGCCGTTGCTGGTCGTATTACCCGCTATATTTTCCTCCGTGGCTGTGTATTTTTGAGGTTTCATTATTTTATGTGCATTCATCACGAAAACAATAACGTATTGTCGCCTTCTTTGGATGAGCGGGACCGATCGACCGGGCGACCGCTTTTTTTACGGCCACCACACCATGAATTATTTATTCGCCATGGCCTAACCGGCCGTTCGCTCTCTCGCATTACGATTCGCTTCATCCGCGTTAATACGGTTAAGACGTTCCTCGTGAAATTCCCTATTAACATCATTTTAACTTGTATACACACATTTCACTTTTCCACCGCATGTTTTTCTCATTCCGCTTGTTGCCAATGACAGAGATTTCGTCTCGCGAGATAATCGATTTATTCCATGGAGAACAACCACGCGATTAATTTTCCAGCAGAGACCCAGAGGAAGAGCGGCGTAAAAAGGAGAATTGTATGTGAAGATAGCTAATACATTTAATGACATCCTGTCGTGTCACGATGAGGCTAAAGGAACGCCGGGAGATACGTGTCGGCTGTTTGCAAAGCAAAAACTATAGGTTATGTCACTACGGCAGCAGCTTA
>JABFPT010000037.1:24115-35404 GCA_022817245.1 Nixonia krombeini | reverse complement strand
TTGCAGATGAGAATGTTTTGCATTTGGCAATGAAATAACACCTTTCGAAACGTGCGACATCAATTCCACATTGTTTTTCATTAAATAAATAAAAAATAATTATCAACACGTGGAAACAGTGGTTAATATAAATTCTTAATAGTAATATAATTAAATAAAGTTGAAATATAAGCAGGTGAGAAAGTACAAGAATTTGTTTACAACATAGTTTTGATAAATTTGATGTATACTAATATATACCAAAATGTTATTTCGCATATTGTAAAAAGAAAGGCTCGTTTTAGAGCAGATTATTTTTTAATGCGAGGAATTATAATCCTCGGCTCGCCCGTAGACCTGTTCGTGGCATATTTTAATAATGAAAGATCCCGAAGACAGAGAGCGGAAAAAATATGCTTCAGAGAGCAGGAAGTGAGTTTTTGAAAGCGGCAGGGTAGCCGGAAATGAGCGAGAGACATCTGAATGAACTCATTACTCATTTAGGGGCTACTTCCGCAATGCGACGGGTCAAGTAGGTATATTTAATCCAATCGTAATCCGCCACTCGCCACTCGTCGATGCGATGACCGAGAAAATCGATTTGGTCCGTTTGAATTTTGATTGATCCACGCTTTTTTTTCTGGAATTAAAGCAACTGACAACCAATTTTGCTCAGTCTTGCGAATAATTATTTTTCATTTCTCCCAAATAGAATTTTTGGTAGCACTCTCGATACGATCTTCTCAATGTCATACGCTGCGTTAACTTTTTGCACACAAATGCGGAGAATTGTGGGAGCTGAAGTATTTGCATTGAAAGAATCGACGTTCCGTTTGTAGAAAAATGAAATAGTTCTGATAAGAAAAATAATCCCGATTTATGTCTAGAAGCTGTTTTTGGGGTTGAGATGACTACACGATTACTAATGCAAAGTAATGGGCGGCAGGTGGCGTATTCGGTGGAAATTTGTCCGGAAAAGCCTATTAACGGGTAACCTGGTAGTGATTAAAAAAGACGAATTGAAGACGGCCCGCGGGAACTCGATAGGCGGCTGACCAAGCGGTAACTGAGTTTCTCGGCCCCGAGGGCGGTTGACCAAATTCCTTGAGCGGACGATTAGAAGGGTTCGATGCTCTTTGATTGCGCTATCCAAAATTACCAGAAGGCCCGTGAGCCGTCCGCCATCCTCTTAATCATATTCCGTCCGGCTGTCGGTTTTTCATCCCGCTAGCGATGATTCGACCAGGAGCAAGCGAGATAGTGTAATCCCCAGGATGTACAGCAGCCGGTCGTTCAGGTGTTTGTACACGTTAAATATTCCCGTAAATCTGCGGGCCGATTGCAGCGGAGGTCATAAAGTTGATGTACGTATTCCGGCACGACATAAAGGCAGTTCTCGCGAAGATCCATGCGCCCCGGCATTAGAAACAAAAGCTTCGCAAACGAAGAGTTACGGGCCTCCTTTATGCCTCGGCTCGGCATCCAGTTGTCTCGTGTATTATGACGGATGCGTTGCTTAACCGTTCGCGCCGACTCCGCCGCGGCAATGATACAGCCATCTGCTTGCATTCCGCGTTGCCTTTTCGCCATTAGCGAGATACGCGTGACAAATAGTCCCGCGTTGACTGGAAGAGCCTCGAGAAATCGTTCCTCCGAGCGGTGCTGAAGTTTTCCGTTCAACCGATTCCACCAGACTCACGCCATACTTTTTCTCTCTCCCGACGACTCTTCATTCCACACAATTTGCTCGTCCGACTATTCCTCGTCTCTTCGGCGTTTAATTCCTCGGCGAAGAGTATTCAAATCCAGGGACGTCCCCTGCGCCCCCCGCACCCCTCACCCACCCCTAATGGGAATACGATTTATAACCTGACCGCGGCTTATTTTACATTTATGCTAAATACCGCCGGTACGTGTGGCACTGCTTATAACCGTTATAAGTTCCCGGAAGCGGCTGCGGGCGAGAGAATAAGTATTAAAAAATTGCTCCAAATGCGTCCTCGCACGACGGCGAGCCGCTATCAGTTTCGTAATTAGCTCGGCTTTTTACTCCACAGGGGAGACCAGATCGATCATTATTCGTGACAAAATGCGATACACTCGAAAATTAATAGTAATGATATGAGAAAGTGGATAAACTTTTAATCGGGGAAAGGTCAGTCGTGATTATGTGCATTTTTCATGCCGATTGTTTGATACAGCATATTTTTCAAATTGTTATCATGAAAGAGAGTTTGCATTTAGCGAACAGTCTACTGGTTAGAAACAAGACCAGGTTTTCTTTACCTTGCAATTATTTTTTTTATTTCTTGATTCTTCTTTTTGCTCAATTTTGTTATTTTAGGTAAAGTATTTGCGAATGTATTAAAACTTCAAATTAAGATTCTGATGGACTATTCACAAATCTTTCAAACTCAGTTATTTCTACCGATCTTTTTCTTTAATCACACTATCCCTTTATTTTCTCACAATCTATAATAAGATGGAAGAATATTATTACGAATTTCTTTTAATGTATTTATTATTATTACTATTACATATATTATATTTTTTTCATTTTTATTATTTATATATATATATATATATATATATATATATATTATATCATAAGATAATCATTACTGTTCTATTAGTATTTTCGAACATGTACACGCATATCTGTAAATGTGGCAAATGTGGCATTATATTTTCGCCTGATGTCATAATTACAGAACTGACGAGAACGTCAATTCCAAAGATCGTTTTTCCGCGTGTGAAACTGGTCGGTTTGGTACACAGGTCGGTAAGATAGACGAATGCGTTCTGGTCAGTTGGGAAAGCCAGGCTCCGGGACAAGAGATTTACAAGTTTAGTTACCACTGATCACACCCACGGGACTCAACTGATAGTATACACCGCGCTGCAATATGAAACTCGTGAGAGCTCTTGCCGAAATGGAAACAACTCTTTCGCAAATAAATGTTTCTCTCTATCGTTCCTCCGCAATTACCAACAATGATTCGTTTAATTTCCACGCATAATCATCGGCGTAAGCTCTATCCGAAACATTTCACAAAAATTAACTTAAAATAATTATTAACGGTAACTACCGTACATCGTCTTTCCCTTTCTTGAAATATTTCAGCGCAGTTTCGTTGCGAAATCCGCTTTGGTCAATGCGAAACAGCGAATCTTGGGTTTCTAACCGTTACAGATAGCGAATGTCCGTGTCATTTTTCCTGCCGCTTATGAACGACCGGTCGCGGATAAAGCCCGCAGAATATATCGCCGGCGGGCCGTCTTGATGTGCCGGGGCATTTGTTTGAATTATTTTATATCCCGCGATTTTTTATTATCAGTCGTATTCCGGTCACAGGCGCGGACCCTTTGTCAATATCAAACGCGAGGAAACGCGTATCCGGACCGTTAGCAGCGACATAATTAATTATCACCGAGCTCGATACGAGTCAACGATCGTTGAAAATCAGCTTAGGGACAGGGCTCGGCTGACAGCGTCCGTAAATGACAGCGAGCTTGGCCGTTCCAAGGCAGCAACGGCGAACACCGTGAACGCACGAATTGCACTTGCGCGGGATTCCGCGCTAGAAAATGACGATCGTTCCGGTGCGAATCGCCCCGTTTGGCGGCCAAAACCGCGTCGCATAATGGGAAAATTTGCGTAAACGGTGGGGTCATTAAACGCCCCTTTGTGCACGAATGTGTGACGGCGGTGGTCGGGCGAGCGGCTTAGGGAGCGGCGGCAGGGAGGGGCGGGGAGTCGTCGGGGCTATAACTCGCGGTAATACCAACGTAACCATGTACCCATGATTATAACGCTGCCAATTAGTCAAGCCGGCTTAGGATGGCAGTCCTGTATGGGGATATTCAGTATCACGTCGCTATACACAGCCACCCTCGAATAAAGCAGTTAGCTTTGCAACAGTTTGATTTATAGTTTATGAATCACGACGGATGCCCTGGCATAAAGTTTCCAGCGTTACGGATAGAAACTCCAGTTCGCAAAGAAACATATTCTGCCGTTGACGTTTTGGTCGTTGCCAAAAGGGAAGGGAGGAGGGCTGATTAGCGACGTTGGGTTCATAACGCCACTGCCCTCGCGTGTCGCCGGTCCCGATCCTTGAAAAGTGTGGAGCCCTTTTTTGAAATTCAAGGAAATAATTAGAGTTCTGGGTAGGTCTTCAATGGAACCTGCTTAGTTTTACTTTCGATTTTTTTCGTAAAGGTAACTTTCGATTTCAACTATAAGTTTCACATTAGCAGACAGATCTCGCGATTCTTGATATATCGACCCTTACCACCATTAAGGGCAGGCATATGGGGAAAAAGAGAGGAAAACGGAATGGCGGTAGCGTGTTTTTTTACATTTCAAACTTTTCGGCCTATAACTCTCCGTCGTTTGGGAGTTTGATCGAGACACCGGAAATGAAGACCTATTCTACGAGCCTAAATACGTCGATCTGAAGTAATAATACGGTTTTTAATTCCGGTTAGGATATCCAGTTCTCGTCATATCCACCCTCATTTTTCAGTTTTTTGCACAGAAAAGGCACTTGCAGTCGAAAACGACGTCAATGTGAAACTGATTTTGATTTCTCGAAACAAATCACGTCATATGACGTTAGAAACATAAAAAGAATAGAAAAAAAAGTTTTTCGGAATTTTTCAGAACTGAAACTATTAGTACTATAACTATACAAGCGGTATTATTGGTTCAGATCAACGTGCTTTTTAGAATATTCACGGTGCCCGGAAAGGAATGGTGCCTCGCACGATCCCAAATTCCGGAATGGGTAGGAGTTATAAAGAGAAAACTTTTTAATTCGGTAGACAACAACACCGCATCAAATTTGCTTTTTTCCTTAATATCTTCGCTCCTAATGGTGGGATTGACCAACATGGGGGGGGGTGATTCTAGACGTACGCGATGAGATCTATCCATTGGTGTATATATCAAAGCTGACAGAAGAAGTTGATTTTTTGTCATTTTTCCAGAACACAAACTAGCGGTACGATAAACGTAATTAAAATTTGTGTTACTGGTTCAGATCAATGTGTTACGGCTTATTGGATTCGTATTGATGCGCGGAATAAAATGGTACGTTGTCCATTTTGAAATTTGGAAATGGAGAAAAGTTATAAGGCAAAAACCGTGAAATTTATCAAATAACGCCACCCCAAAAATTTTGATATTTCCCCCAATATCTCCGCTCCTAATGGCTGGAGAGGTCAATATAGGGGGTTATTCTTGATGTACGTCGCAAGATCTATCCATTGGTGTATATCTCAAAGCTGAAAGCCGAAGTTGATTTTTCGACATTTTTCCGAAGGTACCCCTTTAATTTTTTTCAAAAAATTAACTTCGGCTTTCGGCTATGAATTATATATCAGGAGATATATTTTGCAACGGGCATTAAGAATCACCTTTTACGTTGTCCCTTTTCGTGCATAGGAGCAGAGATATTGAGAAAAAGAGAGAAAATCGATGGAATGGGGGAATATCCTATCTTTGAAAAAACGCATTTTTTCGAAAACGTGGTACTGCCTGTATGCTAACATACCCAAACGGTACGCAGAACTCTTTCTGAAATTAGTCAGGAACACTAGAATTGTTACAATATTACCCAGAATTCGAATTATTTATTCAATTTTAAAAGTAGGGATGCTAAGCTCACAGGGGTCCGAACTCGCGGCAATGCATCTCGTCGTGAAGGGTTCTGTAATTATTTAACCAAATTGCGAGACTGTTGGTACCGTCGCGGCAACACGTGCTCTCGAGTTAGGAAAAATCTGGGAATTAATGCGCTCTATTAATTATGTTTATGAGTTTAAATTGCCCTCTCCCTTCCCACCTTGACGAAGAATGTATGCAAATGTTGGTTGACGTCGCCACACGGCTAGCTCAGTAACCCATGAATTTATATCTTGACGCAATTATTGCAGATGCGCGTAATTGGCTCGCGAGGAAACAAGAGCGGCACAATTATCGACTGCGACGAGGTGATTGAAAAATTAGCCGGGCTCGGTTTCGCCGGTGGGCTAATTACAGATGACTAAGCACTAACGGACGCTTTTTAACGAGATTTGATAATGGAGACTCGCGATAGCGTGTGATCATGCGCGTAATATTGGGTTACCCGGTGAGTCAACAGGGTCAGTATCTTCCCTGTGAGCGCGTCTATAAATAAGCGGATCGCGTCGAACCAGCGACGTCGAAATGTCGGGGAATAACTTATTTTGGAGTCGGTAGATCGCGTCCTCGTCAACTACCAATTTTCTTTTATCTCCGTTCACTTCTGCCTCGTCTGGAGTACGTATCGCATTTTTAATTCAAATCTCCAGTCCTCCCCCGAGCAATTTATTTCCGCTTCGCTCTCGTCTGTCCCGTTTGATTTGATTTTCCCTATGTATTTTCCGTTTCCCATCGTAAGGACCAAATCCGCTTCCTAACGGTGTTATCGATTTTTCAATCTCTGCAGTCTCATTCGAAGGATACGCCAATAGCAATAACGGTAATAATAGTAACAATAACAGTCGCGAGTGTTTCGTATTTTTGGATAACAGCTGAACATTGACGCCGAGAAATCAAACTTCTCCCAAACTTTAGTCAGACTCGACTCGAGCTCAAATCGGACTCGGTATACCTTACTTCACATCTCAGTGATGTAAATAACTACATTGTACATAATGTATCTCACACTGTCACTTATTACAGGCTGGGCTTAAGCAGAGTCGGACTTAAGTCTGAATGGAGCCTAAGCAGAGTCCGAGAAAAGACCGAGGAAAGTAACCCCGCAATTCCAGCCCTGTTTCACCCGTCAGTTCCAGGCAAACGCGAACTGTCCATTAAACCGAGCGAACGAGCCGGATCGCGCGGCGGCACTTTAAATGTGCTCATTGCGCGCAATAATATTGTTTTGCCCGTCTCATCTATCACGCAGCCGGAGATACCGTGAGGCGAGCGCGATGTAAATCAACATTAGCAACGTCGCGGCAGCGGGCCCGTACTATTTACCAGTAAAGTATGACTCGCGATCTGCGGGCGGGCAGAGGCGGCACGATACAAGCTTTATTAATCCGTGGCAATAAATCAGAGCGCGGATCAATTTTGCGTTCTGTGATTTCCGTGCGAGGGAAATCAGATATAAATTTGCGGCCGATCATGCACGCATTGACTGCGTTCGTTATCCGTTGTCGGGCCGTGAAGCCAATGCGGTAACGCCGTTTATCGCCGCATCGGCTACGAATATGCCGTTATGGCACGAGACTTTCCAATCGTTTGTTTTCGGGTTACGCTTTTATGCAATCGTCGAGCCATCATCCAAGTCCGAGGAACGCTCAAATTCACTCCTTTTGCCATGTCGTTGATACACCGATATTGTCTACATAGAAATTACCGTTGATTAACTTTGTGAAAATATACAAATGAAAACGTGATGTTGGTAAACACTTGTGTAAGATATATCAACGTCATTTAAGTGTAACAAAAATAAAATAATTACGTAACGTAATGGACGGTACCATTAACGGGAAGTGACCTTGAGATTACGTTGTTTGAAAATCGCATAAATCCAGTAATTGTTTCGTTAGAAAGTATACAGCGACGTTTGTACGCATTAAAATGTATTATATATATTCTTTTCTATGCGTTTACACGCATTAAATGCGCGAAATGGCAAGTAAAAGGGGATGGTATTTATTCCGCAATTGAAGAATCTTAATCGGTTGTAAAGATCGGTGCGGGAAAGAGGAGAAAATGGAAAGAATGGAAAATAACTTACCGAAAGCGAGGGTGCTCGTTACGAAACGAAAAGTAGCGTCGCGAGTAGCGAGGTAGTGGTAAACGACGAGGGTCGAGTTAGCGAGATCGAGGGTAATCGACGAACGGGAGCAGGTATGCGTGTGCGGAGTGCGCGTGTGTGCGGCTGCCGACGTCGGTGAGTGTGTATCGACAGCGAGGCATCGATTATATGCTCGATTAATTCGCCAACCCTTGATTCTGGCTCGTGTTGACCGGCGCGCACGATCGATCCTCCCACTCGCAATTTTGAACTTCGCGCTCTTCAGCTACAATAAAAGTAACGGCTCGCCATGGAAACGAATCAACGTCGCTCGGACGTCGAACGCATTCGTTCTCTATGATATATCTCTGCTGATATATCCGCTTCTCGTCGGCTCGAGTACTGCACTTTTTCCTACGTACCGTACTCCATTTGCAATTTATGATTCTTATCGAAGGAATTTTACAAACGCTGCACACCGGGATATGCACCAGCGGTGGGAAATACGGCAATGCGTACGAGACACGTTGACAAATCGCGTAATTAACCGAAATTTCGACGATTCGTGTTTGAATTCTTTTCGGCTCGCCGTTCGAAAACTCTTCCGTTTGCCTGAGAGAATTTTACAAATATTTACCCTAACCTAACATAAAGTGTGTATTTTATACGATGCGATAACAAACGTTCAAAGTTTTCTGCGTTTTTATATTTAATTGAGAGGATTGATAATTGAATACGATGTGTCTAAATAGTCGAAAGGCTGGATTAAAAAGTCATTACTGACGGGGATCCGAAAAACTCGGGCCAGTGGCGACTGAAATAATCCGTTTACGCGCAAACTGCGTCATACTCATTAAGAGTTTAATATTCCTTGAATATTGTAAGTCGCTGGATCCGCGTTACCCGCCGTTACGTAACTGGGCAAATAATTAATTATGGAATTAGCGTACGCACTGTTTGGCGACAAACGTGAGTGTTTTTGAGAGGCGGACTGATTGATGTGTGCGCAGTGCAAACAAAGAACCGATGAAATAACGCGGGTAAATCTTTGACGAAAAACGAGGGAATGGCTGGTAAAGTACCGCACACGTGAGGCTGAAAGCATGTTAAGCAATGACGAGGAAATGCGCCATATCTCGTCATCCTATTACGACGAGAGAGACGGAGAGAAAGAGAGAGAGAGGGGTGGGGAGGGAGGAAGAGAGAGAGAGAGAGAGAGTCGAATGAGTTCGCGGTATGAAGGGATGGATTTGTATTTGAAGGGCCATATAGAGGGGGTTGAGCAATTAGCAAGCCGTCAGTGGCACAGTGGCTGACAGGACGTGTACAATCCTACTACGCATTACAGCTATGCGTGTGCCTTACTCAGCTGGCGTCGAACTTCGTTGGGAGCTCGTGCTTAACCCTAATTAGAATCTCTACAGGCCGGTTACGCGTCGTTATTACTCGTTATAATTGTACCAGCTCAAGAGGGAATCCAACGCAAATACGCTTCGGGAGGTTGGCATTGATGTCAGATAAATTTAATCGAACATTTTTCATCGCTTCGATATGCACGTTATCCAACGGAATTTTGCATGCTCGAGCAGCGGTTTGAGATTATCAACAAATGCGTCACCGTAGCAACATAAAGCTTATTCCGCTACACGCTTTTGACTTGTAAACGCGTTAATGAAAAATGTAAGGGATGTGCACCAAGTTGTGACATTTGACAAGGTCATTGGATTATTCTTGCGTTGGAATATGCGACGTTCGCCTCATCGACGACTCCGCTGTCAACGGTGAAATAATCGCATGGTCCGCCTGACCTTGAGCGAGGTTTCGACCTTGCCAGAGACAAAACAGTGAAAAATCGGTAGACGCATTGGCAAATATTTGACCATCCCCCGAACCGGCCGCATTAAGGATACAATTAACGATGAAATATCCGAGCGCGTTTTGATTTCCAGGGTACAAATTCCATTCGACTAACCCCTAAAACGAAACAACGAAACTATGGCCTGCTGTGTGCAGGCCGCCGCGGCAAATTGCGTAGAACTATTGCGGCGTTCGAACAAGGGGTAATGAATGCAATTATAATTTTAATTTCGAAGGCATTCAATAAAGCGTTGCATCGTGATCGTGACGCGTACCATGGCTACCACCAAGGTACTCAAATCTGGCCGCGCTAATTAGTAATTACGAGTTAACAGCCGTCAATTTCGAATCGTTTGGAATGCTTATCAAATAAATTCATGGAGTATAGCTCCGATCAAATTCTCGTAATGGCTCATTTATGATTACGCGATTGTCACTGACACGTTATACCCGTAAATCGGGATTTCCCCTGCGAAAGTATCGACACTGCCGTAATCGATTGTCGGATTACAATGATAAACAAGTTAACGTTGGTAAACAACTGCAGATTTTTCTGCGACTGAATACTCGTGCGTCGATGCCACGTGAATGCCACGGACACGAGGGCGATGAGGAACAAAATTTTATTTGAAAATGATTTGGCAAAAGCTCATCTGCTCGTGCAAGCATTTGCCATCCCTCAAATGAAACTTTCCGCTGGATAGAAAAATATGGCGAATATCGCAAATTATCAATTATTTTCAGATCGAGGATAAACCCACGCGGTTGTGGAATAAGACGAAATAAACAAAATATTGATTGCATTGACGTCGAGCTACAACGAGCGTGAATAATTAAGTTATCGTGCTCTCACTGGCACGTACTGCTTTTTATTTCTCTTTTTGTATCACGGACGGCCGGCTGTTTCGGCCAATTTGCGGCCGAGTCAACCGAACACTCGCGATTCAATTAGGATACCAACAACGGAATTTGCTCGAATCAAATGAAAAGATTGAAAATCAATCCGGTACGGGATCGCTGTAATGGCAGGCCCGCATGTCGCGACCATTATATTCCATTTTATGTCCGAACGACCATTATCATGATTCCGATGTGTGATAAACTCCATCTCTTACGCCCAGAAAAATATGCAGTTGAGGCAACTGAATTTTACGGGAACAAAACATTTTGTTCATTACGCCAGGGCGTTTCGTTGATCTTCCCTTTCCTGATGGTATTTAACTTGAAATTATCAGTTTCGAATAGGAAAACTGAATCAATTCTCCACAAAGAGTTTCCTTTTTAAATTTCTCAACGCTAAAACACTGCGTTGAATTTTACTTAAACATACAATTTTTCTATCGAGAAACGAAGAGTAAAAAAGTTATGAACTTAAATAAAGTGTTGCGACCTAAATTTAAGAACGTCATTTTGTTTATTATGTAGAATTTTCTTTTTCGTATTTCTGTCTTTCTGTAAAAAAGAAAATCACACCGTACAGATTTAGGACAATCAACGCAATACAGTTTCCTTTTTTGCGTCTCCTCTTGTGAACTGTCGAGCCTCGCAGGTAATAACAGATCTGCCAAACTATTTCTTCCCGAATGAAAAGGTAACTACCCTTTATTTATTTACAGAAATGCAAGGTACGTGAAATTTTACAGGCGGATTGACTTGATCAGTGAAGCTTTTATTC
>JABFPT010000036.1:38653-52391 GCA_022817245.1 Nixonia krombeini | reverse complement strand
TGCTTTTAAGAATTAAACGTATTTTGTTATAGCTATGGGTCCAATATTACCGTTTTTACCAGTCTATGGTAAACAGTTGGGTGTATCTCCAGTAATTATGGGCAGCGTTACTGCCATTCTGCCAGTTTTATTTTTAATAGCAAAACTATCTTTTGGAGTTCTGGCTGATCATTACTACTCATGGAGAAAATGTATCTTCATGAGCTTACTCGCATTTACAACCATTAATTATGCCACCATGTATTTTTTACCGGAATCGTCTGGTCCAATTTTACCGGAACATGGATTTTCTAAGTTAACGTGTCCTCAACTTGACCTTTGTTCTTCAACGGTAACAAGTCATATTTTTTAAATAACAAATGACTGACATCTTTTACTTAACTGTTCATTCAAATATATTGGTATTATTATTCATTTTCATTATACAGAACGTTACAACATCTTGTGACAATGGTAAGCACACCAAGTGTTACTGGACATGTGATGATGGAACAAACTTCAACGAATCCACATTTTTCTACGCAAGACGCGCACATCTTTCAACCAGTTCTTCCTGTATCGTACATAATTACTCGAACGTAACTTGCAGGGAGAATAGTTCTTGTTACGTTAATTGTGATTCTTTCATTGAAACTTGCGGCTTTTATTCTTCTGCTACATTTTGGGGTTTCGTATTCCTGATATCTGTTGGCACTATCTGTTTTAACGTCGCTAACAGCATCAGTGACGCAGTTTGTTTCGACGTATTAGGTATGTTGTTTCCTGTTATTTCTAAATTGATGATGTTGACGTAATGTTACATGAACATTTTAATTTTTATTAGACTTCATTATCTTATAATGTAGCAGAAAAATGGTATTAAAAATTTTAGTGAAACTAAATAATTTGTTCATATGTACATCTACGTTCAACGAAAGCTATCTACCCAAAGTTCAAATAACATGAAATTTATTAGCAACGGCAACAGCGTCCACACAGCCCGTTACTTGTGCCCGTGTTGGATATACGCATTCGGGTAAAATAAATGTCGTGAGAAGATATTGTACATTGATTTTTTCTTATTGAATTATTAATTTAGTGAGAAAGAAAACCTCAAATTTACAGCTATTACAATTCTTTTGTAAATTAAATTACAGAATTGTGCGTTTAGAATATTTTGACAATATTTTGTTTAGAAGAAATTTGTAGTTAAACATTGACTATGATTAACTTCTTGTATTTTCCTTTCTTATATTTTAATGAATTTAAATTGTCAACGTAGTTAATATTTCAAAAGTGTGGAATTCATAATTAGAAAAATTTCCCGTTTCTTTCATCCGTTGCCTTCTACTTATTAGTTCCGATTTCTGTCCTGTCGGTTCCCATTAATGTAACTGAGATCATTTTACCTGATTATAAAGATGTTCGTAAAGTTTCTACACAGTTTCGTAATAAAATAAGTGGTGTGATTTTTTCTCATTTGTAGGAAACTTTAATTTCATATTAACACGTTACTGAAATTTTGTTTATTTAACTTTGCAATTTAGACACAGTAACAGTGTCATTGAAAAATTGTAATATAATATTCTATCTGCGCCTTATCAAACCAACAGTTATTATTAAAAAAAAGAAGAAATTATTAATACTAATGGGAATAGGGAAAAAAGAAATTTTCTATCAGGTGTATCCCTTCATCACAATAGGTTCTTATTGAAATGAACGAAATTACTTGATGCAAGTATATTTAATTCCTTGTAGGTTCTTACTTTTACTTTAGATGAATTAGTGATAACACGTTATGGCAACAGCATTATTAACATAGTTTCATGTTATCGGAAAATGTGGATAGATTTTACTGAACGGGGATACACAGAACATTTGGAAAAATATTTTTACGTGTATATGATACTTTCGTTAATCTGCAACGATAAATTGTACGTTTTATTACGTATGATTTCTTCACAAATGCTAATAATAAAACTTCATTTTGCAGTAACTTATAACTCAGACTGAATGCAACATTACACATCAAAAGAAAAGTTACATTAATAAATTGACGTTACTGGACTATGTTATCCTGTACGAATGTGAAGTGTAGTATGTCCCTGCTAATGGATTTACTCGGTAGTAATACATCCATTGAGAAATCGCAGAATCTGTTTTCGTTCAGGGACAGGTGAGGTGGAATTGCAGTTCTGCTTTTCTCAAATTCCATTTATACTCAACTCAGGCTCAATTCAAGTTTTGTTTATGTTTTATTCATATTGTACGGAAATTTCAATAAAACCACAAACGTGATAGATGTATGATTTACTAATACATTACTTGACAATCTAGTAACAAATGAAAACGTCTTTTAGACATAGAAAAATGAACGTCCCGACAGTGTCGGAATTATAAAGAAAATAAAAAAATTAAAGATATTAATAATTACTAAGTTTTATCAAATATCTTGGAAAATTAATCGCCAAAAACATATGAACCAGTAACAATGAGATATCTTTATTGTGACCAATTGGCATTTCCCCTCACTTCCCTTTAATCTATTTTGCTATTTTGTACTTTTAAGATTGTATCCAACAGTTTACACATTATTCGACATCTATTTCCACATGTGTATACCAAATATAACTTTAACTCGTCATCGTATTACTGCGTAGTGACGACTGAAAATTAATTCCAGTCCAAAAAGTTACATATACGTTTCTTTAAATGCTTATGATGTCGTACTTTTTCTTCATTTTACGTTTATGGTACTACATTTAATATCGTATCTAAATTGCCATTAAATTTGTCGGCATAGGAAACTCCTATCATCCTAGACTTTTACGATTATCAATGCTTTAAATTGTCTACTAAAAGTGCATTATGTAATTTGCATATTTTAGAAGTATTTAAATATCTCGGAAATATTAACAATACAGACAATATTTTGTTGTCATATTCATAACAGATATTGTAAACTTTCAAATATATTATAATTAAATAATTTCGTACCAGTTATTTTGTTCATCTTTTTGTAAATAGTAGTAATTTCTTTGTATCTTTTAGCTTTTTAATAGTGCTTGCGTATATATGTAGATTATTTTTAGTCATGTTTTATCACGTTGTTATTGATAGACAATGCGTATGAAATATACTTCTTTCAAATTGCCTCATACTTATAACTAACAGGCAAGAAAATAAGATAGGAGAAGAGAATTACAAAGTGTAAACGGAAACGAATAGAGGACATAAATTAATTTGTTTCAATTTTCCTTTGCAGGCGAAGGTGGTCAAATGGGATATGGTAGACAGAGAGTTTGGGGAACAATTGGCTTCGGAATAGCAGCATTATTGGCTGGTTATTTTATAGATTTGTGGTCAGAAGGCAAAGTAATTAAAACCTACACACCAGCCTTTTTATTGATGTTGATTTTTTCGGCTCTTGACTTGTTGTGTTGCTTGAAATTAGAGGTAGTTACTGTAAACAATTTTAAAAAACAGTATATCTGAATAATATTAAAAAAAAAAACATTTTCTTCATTGTGTTTTTTGATTTTGCATAAATTTTATTTCAGTTACCATCAATGTCTGGAGCGCAAAACGTTATTAAAGACGTATATCAACTTATACGGTTGAAACCAATCGCTATTTTCATGTGCTTTACTGTAATAATTGGTATAATGGACAGTTTCATTGTCTATTTTTTATTGTGGTAAATAACATTTTGATTTAATTTCATGCGGTATATCTAAACTGCATTCTTTTGAACTAAGATTGAGTTACATTATTTAAGGCATATGGAAGATCTTGCAATGAAAACAGGTTTTATGTATCAAATTAAACTAATTGAAGGTCTTACCATTGCCGCAGAGTCATTGGGTGGTGAAGTAATTTTTTTTTCATTAGCAGGTACGTAAGGTTTACTTCTTAAGTATCAATTTATGTGATATCCATCAAAGTATACAGGAAAAAGAAATTGAAAATAATATAATGCTATAATAATAATAATAATAATAATAATAATAATAATAATAATAATAATAATAATAACAATAACAATAATAATATTCATGTACAGGAAAAATTTTAAAACTGATTGGGTACGGTTACACATTAACATTCTGTTTCGTGTGTTACGCGTTTCGTTTTGGATTCATTTCCTTAGCTCCCACACCATGGTGGATAGTTCTTGTAGAACTTTTTATGCAAGGGCCAACGTATGCTCTTAGCTATACAACAATAGTTTCTTATGCAAGCGCAGTATCCCCGCCGGGTACATCGGCTGCGGTACAAGGCATTGTTTCTGGTTTGGATGATGGACTTGGTAAGTGAAAAAATATAATGTATTATAATATGTGGCAAGCTCGATAACGTCATACGATAAGCCTCTTCATCTAGAATATTTCTCATCTACAATATTTTTTCGAAGATTGTATATCTGTCGAATTATTTACTGATGACGTTGTAAATCAATTATCTTGCATGAATAAATTGCTTAGAGAAAGAAGTTACTACAACAAATATGCTTTTTTGCGTTTTTCTTTGTTAAATCTACAAAACTGAGCATCCTTTATCCAGTTATACTTGGCATGTGAATTACTTTAAAAAAATTGCAAAATGTATTTTGTTACATATTTGAAGATAAAACCTTATTTAAAGTAATATTTACTTAATAAAAATGTAAAAATATAAAATAAAAATATGAAATATTTTTATATAGGTTTTGCTATTGGCAGCTTAATAGGAGGTATCATTTACAACAAATATGGTGGTGTTGTAACTTTCCAAATTTTTACGGCTGTTGCTATAGTCTCCGCAGTTGTTTATTTTGGATGTTATATGTTTTTCTTAAGACACGAAATGCCCAAAGCAGGTATCAAAATTATATTAACTACGTTCGTAGAAATTACAATAATAATTTACATTAATGTTCGTTATTTTAATACTTACTATTTATTATAAACTATATATAAAACGCTTATAACTGTATTTTGAAATATTCACTTATTTCATTATTTGTTACACGTTTGTAGTATATAACAATTTATTATTCACAAATAATAAATTGAAAAATATTTAACTTCTACGTACATAAAAGTTCAGTTTGTGTCAAAAAAATTCCGAATTAATTTATATACATAACGGACATATAAATGCCTTTAATTTAAAGGAGTATTAAAATAATCCAAAGGAAACTATTAGAGTAAAAATTCTCTTATAACTTTATTTAAACAGCAATAATAATGCATCTATGAGCCGCGAGCAGAGAAACATTTTGTTTATAATTTCGATAAGACAATGGTTAACTATTTACATTTAATTATTACTGTTATTTACTATTTCATGATTCAATCTAGAAATTTATTTTTATGGTATTCTTTTCAGGTCGAAGTCAAAATGTGGTGTACAAAAGTCCTGAAAAAGCACACAGTGAATGTGTTACCGAAAATGCATGACAACATAATTTTTAAATTAACAACTTAAAAATGTGAGAGTCTTAGAAACAATTCGAACTACTTTTGAACTAGGTACAAATGATAATAATACTTTATCGGAAAATTGCGTCTTTGATACCGTTGTTGAAAACTTTTTGCTGAGCTGTCCGATAAGTTCAAATTAGCTTAGTCAAAAAGAAACAAAATTCATGATCTCCAAATGAAACAAGTAACTAAAGTTCAAATTTCAAAAACAGGTGTAGTGAAATGGTGGCAATTTTGTAGCAGTTTGTATTTTGGATATACTATGATTCATTGCGAAAATGTTTTCAACATTAGAACAGTCAGCATTATTTATTGTTATTTGTCATTTCTTTAATGTTTCAATTACTTATTAATAAAAGTAACTTTCACGAACAAAATGTTATACATTAATTTCATTTTTTTGTGAGTTAAAATAAGAAATATTAAAACCGTCATTTTGACAGGTTTGGTTGTTGAAATATTAATCTGAAATGATATTGTTCTTATTCATATTTATACTCCTAATTAGAGAATTTGACAAATTTGATTACTAAAAGTATAAGGATAATTTGTATCATTCGTCATTGCGAAAATATTAATAATAAACTAAATTAAATATCTTGTGAATTGAAAAACAGTTTGAATTTAAGCGCCACATGTACTAGTGTCAGAGATGTAGCACTGCGTGTCGCTGACACTAATATCATCGCTACATTACAAAATGTAACACGTAAGAATTCACTACCAAATCTTTATATTTCATTATTAATCTTCGAATATCAAAATAAGTAAAAATACGAACAAGGTGTAATTTTACATTTTGGTGCTCCCAAAAGGACGCGCCAAATTAAATTTTTACATTTTGGCACCCGAATAGGAAGGGCTAAATTTTATTCTTGCAAGAGGAAGACTATTTTACTCTTTAACTGTATAATAGCAAATCACTAACTATTATAAGTTATACATATACTATACTATACAATAACTATTAATTCTAAAACAAATATAATGACAACACTTCATTTCGTACAACTGACAACTATTAAAACTTATTTGAATTTATCAAACAATCCAACAATTCAAAATTTCAAAAAAACGGAAAAGCGTCACAGTGTAAAGTTCAAACGTCTTATCATCTTATCAAGTACTTTTTGACAAATTTTAATGTATATGAAAAAACAAGTGTGAGAACGACAATTGTTTTGTGAAGTTTATTTTTGCTTGTTTCTGTACATGAAACAATTTAGTAGATATTTAAAAGTATTTTTTTGATTATAATATTCGCAAGATATTTATATTACATACTTTATTCTCGATGATAGCAATGTAGCTGTTCAGAGATTGAGTAAAAATTCTTTAATTTATTTGATTTAAAGTTTTATAAAATTATAATAATGAAAATTTTGAAACCTTACTCTAAGATTGTACGTAACAATTGGTTACTGAAAACCTTTGGAGGTATACTATCAAATTTGAAAAAGGTTTTTCAATTGGATAATGTGCTTGCCTATAATGGAAGGTGGAATGTTTGCGGACGATTCCTATTTCTATAAGTAAATGTTCATAGGTAATAGGTAACTATTAGTTTAGAATATGATGTTGGACTTTCACGAGGACTGACATAAGAGGATATTTCGGTTGAGCAGGCCGTAATGTTACTACAATAATACTTGTTGCTTTATCATTAATTATTTTTTTTATGTACGCAGAATGAATGCTGAGCGAAAACGCAAAAATGTTGTTCTCCCTGATATAGTAGTAGCGTCAAAAACTTTTCTTTTTTAATCTGAAAATGTAGAATAAAGGTTCTTCCATTTTGTATAATCTAAATCCATATAAGTTCATTGAAAAGAGGCCGAATGTTTCTCAATTTGTTTAAAGATAGGTTGAGATAGTTTCCCAATATTTCCAAATTTGTATCAAAAATTCATTAACATGTGGAAATTTGACACTGCCGGTGTTATTGATACGTAAGATAGCTATATTGTTATCTAGTCTATTATCATAGCAACGTCAACCTGATGAAGACGAGTAAAAAAAAAACCACACATACCTTCACACATATGCAAACTTACCTTATGCATTTGTGTTTCCAAAAAAGAAAAGTTACGCCTCGGTGACAATTGTAAATAAACCAAGGATCGTATTATTCATAACAGATTCATTTATTAAAGTACTAAAAGGATTCGAAAACAACAAAAGTCGTAAGTTACACATAAATATATCAAGTAGTAAGAGTTTTATGTAGAGTAATTGATGATTGAAGTCCGAAATACATATGTACACACATATGCAAATATATGTATAAATATGCACGTTGATCGTCAAGGGTTCACCAGTGGTAAAACTCCCCGTTAATAAAGGTAACCGATCTGTGAAGATAAATATCTTTCTGACAAAGCTGCGACTAAATTTGTCAGAAAAAAGTGTTTCCGCTAGAAAAACACTCTTTACGAGTGTGTGGCGTGAGGATTACCAGTGGCGAGCTCGCGACTGTGTATGAATGGGTGGCACGTATCCTTCAACGAATTGTCCGTTGCCTTTGAAATTTGCTACGTCTACTTATTGTGATACAACGTATGTGAAATATCGGACGGGAAAGTATGTACAGGAACCTCGAAAGGAGCGAGGATAAAGATGAGCTGACAAAGAGGGAAAGCCGCGGATTAGCAGCAAAGCCGGAGTTCACATTTTTGTCCATGAAAAAATCGATCTATATTATAGCACTTCGTTTTAAGAAAAAACAAGGAAAAAAGGTGACTCTCAGAATTAATAACAAATACTTGTCAAATTACGGAGGAGGTCACACATTCAACGCTCGCGACCTTTTCCTATTGCTTTTACTTCGTTCTCTTCAGTCCTTCCCTTCATCCCTTCTATTCGCTTTGTCAGTATTTTTTTTGCAATTTGTCTAAGAATTTTCGCATTTTAATACAAAACATAAAAATCATCATATTTATATATATTTATATATATTTATAATATATTATATACCCTTATCAGCGATAAAAATAACGCTATGTGATAGGAAAATTGGGAACAGTAAAATCTCCCCCTTGTTAAAGTGCAGCATGGGCAGAACGGACAGACAGGCAGGCACAGGCACACGACACGGTACAGTTACAATGACGCGAACGAGATTTACTCTTCTCTTCTTCTTTGCATCTTTACCACTATTTCATAATGTTGGTATTGCTTTCGTACACTGCTTTCCTCATTTTTTGCTCTCGTTTCTCATCATCTCGTCATTTACGCAATCGCACAGACTACATTAATACGGTACGTATACAATTTATTTTGGGCATACATAGCAAATATGATTGAACACCCATCGCCGGTTCGCTGCTTCAACAAACGGGGGAGCTGGTGTGACTGAATCGTGGGACATTTTTTAGATGGTACAATTGTATCAGGACGTATGCTTTGGATAAAATGGTGTTGCCTATGACAAAATGAATTTTCTTCTAACATGATCAAAATTAAAATTACAATACTTCCAAATACTGAAAATAAAACACATTACACATACTTATACTTTACTCCATACTTTAAATGTTAACTACATATTAATGGGAACTTAGTTAGGGTAAAGCAAGAATATAATGTAGTAATATTGTTTTCTGTTTTGAAGCATCAGAAGTGACTAAATTATATGAATATTTGACATTAGAAAATTATATCTGATTACAACTTGTACAAAACTATCTTACTCAACACTTTTTTTTGCTTAAATTTTCCTTGTTTAATTTTTGATATTTAAAAAATCGAATATAGATGAAATTAATGTTTGTGGTTTCGAGTTTTATTTTGTGCAGTGTATTAAAAATCAATTTTCCTATGTTACACATACTGTATTGAACAATTGTTCCGCCTTATACTTACATCACTGTTATCAAGACGATTTCCCCAAACCTTTCCGTGATTTATTTGATACTATGATTTTCTAGAAAGCCTGCAATCGTAATGTGTTAATATTTTTGCAATATGTCAGTGAATTCAAAAAACATTGCTTCATTGTTTAATATGAAGTGAAAGCAAATAGTTTATTAGACAGAACATTATTAAAGTACATTAAATTTTGTACATAAGAAATTAGATTCTATTGACTCTTACATACGAGGGAAAACCTCTGACACCAGTGATGTAGCATTGATAAGTTAAAGCGGGTAAAAAAAAAGCAGTTTCATGTTTAGAGCAGCAAATTCTCGGTTGGCAGATGATAGTCTCATTTCATAAGTTTCACAAATTCTGTGTTGAATAAGCGAGAATTCACTACATCTTAATTGTCAACGACCTCTGGGAAATATGTTTTAATGTGTATTAGATGTATTCACTGGCTGCCATTTGTGAAAAGATAATTTGTGACAAGATATTCTATAAAATTCTATGAAATAAATACTGCGCCTATAATTATATAGTTAATACTGTTATCTTTAGGATACTCATATAACCGTTAAGATTCTGTTTGAATCGTGAAACATCTACAGATCAACATTAGTTACTGTTGTTGCATATTAATAAATGTACGTGTGCATTCGTGAACAAATCCAATTACAACAGATAACTAGCTCGACATTACAGGAATTCGACTCTGTCTTGTGTGTTGTAATTCATAATTGGTGAGATTGGTTGCAAGCGGTCTAAATAGCAAGGCTGAAATAATGACGTAACCTACATTTCCCTGTTCAACTCGCCTCCCAAAGATCGCTGAATTGTTATTTATTAAGACACACAGTAAAGTTCGTCATGAAGTCCGAATAAAGTTGCTCAAAATTAAGAGTTGCGATATACATATATACTCATATAAGCTACAACCAAGACTGCTTTTTCCAACCACACGCCGCTGCGAGGACTACTGGGGACAAGTTAGGTGTATAGCCGGACATTTCTTATTCTTTCCGCTAAGGGTTATTTTTACAAAATAATTAGAAAAATGTACAAAAATTCATAAAAATAGTAATAGTTACACAGTACGAATTCTTCCCCCTTCAGCTAATTATAATAATGTGTGTATGCATGTATGTGTGTGTTATGCATGTGAGCGTGTGATTATTCCTTGGAAACGATCATAAAAGTATATCTTCACTATGTAAGTATTACAAAAGGATCTTGTTACATGTGTATGAGACACGCGCTGAATCATCAAGTTTCACGTGCACTACTTTAACACACATTTTAATATATGTATTTACATACAATATACAGGCCTCGACTAACTTTGTCTTATCCCGCAACTCTCATCTCTCTTCGCTTACACGCCCGTCATCTTCATCTATATTTGCGTGAATATACATGCGCATGTATATTGTTACATGTATATGTATACAAACACATACACACATGTACACACAAATGTACAGGCACAAAGACATATACACACACACACAAACAGCGCAAGATTATTACTTCGAACATGAACACGAAGAAGATGGTATTATCGGTAATAAATTGTTAGTGCAATCACGCGTCTCGTTTTTTCTTTAATTTCTTTTCTTTTTTGGGTGGGGTTTTGATTGACGCATATACAATATCACTGGAAAACACTTCAATCGAATATTACACATAAATTACCGTTAATAAAAAGTTACCTACAAGTATGCGCGCGAGTATGTATATATATGTATGAATATTGAAAACGAACGTCGTGAACGAATTGTAGTTATACCGAACCTTCTATGTTCCTGGCGTCTGTCGCTCTTTCCAGTCAGCTTCGGATGTGTCTATTTCTATCTTATTTTCATTTTTTAATAATTTGCTATTTGGAAACAGAAGGAGAGACCGAAGTGTTAAGAGTGAACAGAGAAACAGACACTTTGAACTTAGAAAATTCTAACGCGATAATGCCACTGCAATACAGCCACCGCTTTTTCTTATTCAATGAAGGAAAGGGATGTTTATAATTGAGCGTCAGTCTTAGAATGAAGCTCAAGTAAAAGGGGGTAATGTAGAAAAGGCCCTTGGGAAAACTTACTATTTGGCAATTACCTTTTATTAGTTTACAAAGTTGCTACTGACATTGTATAATTACGTGGATAATTACTATAGCTAGTTTAAAAATTCGCTATCGAAAGATACCAGTGAAAGTCTAACGTCTAGCTGCGACAGTTCATGTACGAGCCAAAAGCAAATAGTACATTTTCGTAAGGGCCACTTCGTTCTCAACGAAATTTCAACCTCTTCCTATGTTTTGTATAAATTCGACAGTGACCATATAACAAAGAATGATTGATCGCACGGGACTATTGAAGTTGGGATGCTAGTTTTGTGAAATGTGCAAAAGAAATTTGCTCAATTACATTCAACATGTGGCCAATATTTTCTCAATTTGGGTACCGATCAAAAATATAGCCAATGTTAGGTATCGCAAGAACGACATTACATTTACTCAGCTCGCAACTCCAATAATTCTGTAAAACGTGAAGCTTTGAAATCGCATATCAACTTTTGTCATTGAAACACGGTCAGCCTGCTAAAATGCTAATAATATATAATACAAGGTACAACAGTGGATCTATAGGAATAAACTCGGACTAAAAAAATAAATGTTCTGTCGACATAAGGAAAAGTCCAGATCTTAAATAACTGCAGTTCTTCACTGCCAATTCATGTATCAAATATCTGCAGAGAGAAAAAATATTTCATATAAAATGTAGCAATACGCGTTGCTGTGATACTTTTGTATTCCTTCATCATATATCCAGCAATCAGTTAACAACAATCGTTGTCTCGGGCCGAACATTGCTGCGATTGACGCTTGCTCTTGCAACCTTTAGTTCATCCTATTATCCGTTTAAGAAAGTACAGTGGATGCGTTCCATCGAATATATTTATCCCTTCAATACAAAAACAGCATTAGGATGGAATAAACAAGAAAAAAGTTTCTCTCAAGCAAAACGTTACAACACTGAAAAATGTCAATAAGAACGCATCGGTTTTTTACCGGAGAGAATACCGAAGATTTCCACTGTACTTGACATAGTGCCGGAAACTATTCGCCATGTTCTCCCTCAGCAATATTCATTGTCCGATATTCTAGGCTGCTAATTTGCAATATAACTCTAGAGAGATTCAACGAGGTATAATAAGCGCTATTCCGAGCACTCAGTCACGGTATACCGTTCTCTAGAATTTCGACTATTTGATATTTTGTGACTATATTACAGTACGATAAATAGCTAGAGTGAGAATATACATTTTATTATACCTCTGATAACAAAATAAAGCTTTGGGACCCTAATTCGGCTGAGTTTCCTCAACAGAAAAAATGCGCGAAAATTTCCCGTTACAGTACAGCTCCTCATACCGCGGTCAATCCTCTTCAAACGGTTGATTTATTCGTGGGGGTTTCGCCGCATCGTTATGCTGACGTATGCAAGAAGTGCTCTCAATGAAACGCCCTGATTAAATACCGTCTTTGAAAGATGTTTAAGAATTCACTGAATGCTCCAACGATTCAAAATCAATTTTTGCCGAAGCACAAAAGTTCTGAATTCCTCGCATTGATGCTGATCCAATTAAAATCCTAAGTAATATTGCTGTTATTTGATTCTTATATTGTATCGTTTGAATTTCATTATCGTAGGTATATTTATTTGATTACTGTCACAATTACATGAGGCATCATAAATCAATCTCATTTAACAAGAACAACGATGAACTTTTGCATTAAGATGAAATATATATTATATTACTAAAATCGTTTATCTCGTTTACATTGTGCTCGAGAAAACTGCGAAAATTCAGTTAATTATTAATCAACAATTCGCGATAATTTGTATCAACCTTTCATGAACCTGCTACATTTTCCTGTGTTTTACGCGTTTTTTATATGGAAAATTGTACTACTCTAGCGTTCGTCCCTCTAATTATATATCTTTTCACGCAATTTTTCATTGTGATTGTGTTGTGTTCTTTGTCCAAATTATCGCTTTCTCAACGAGCCGTTACGCTGCACGAATGTCTAGAAACCTTTTTAGATTTTCTACACTAGAACTAGTAAAATTTTAAGAACATTAGTTTTTCATTTTCACGAAATGCATTGACACATCCCTCGCCCTTAGAATTGTGAACTTTTTTTATATTTATAGAAAACATCAAGAAAGGTACCTTCAAAGGAAAAAAGTTTTTAGAACGCAAGTATTTCATTGAATATCTTATTATTCGGTAAACCTGATCAAACTATAACTCAAGCCCTGAAGTTGTGTAAAGTTTTCAGATTTCAAGGGAAATTTTCGGTGAGCAGGTTTTTCCACCAGGGACCGCCAACTTTGAACAGAAAATGTGGGACAGCACTTGAAAAATAATACTCACGGAAA
>JABFPT010000035.1:70763-83162 GCA_022817245.1 Nixonia krombeini | reverse complement strand
TTTCTCACTTTAACTACGATGTGTCACGAACATTCCGTTGTCAATGTTACACATTGTATTGTAATGTTGACATTTGATGCGAAAGAACTGTCGAGGATCGCTCCATGCAATAAAATGCAACGTAGTTTCTAAAGAAACTTTCTCCAAGTTGACGCAGTGACAATTTCGGGGGAAGGAGGGCAATATAAACACGGTTTATTTCACAGTGCTGTCCCGTGGTCTAGCACTTGGCGTGGGCATTAACCGATCACAGGCGCAGATCGTATCTGTGGCATGAAAATCCAATAAATTCAGACGGATCGATTACCACGGCCAGGATCGCGATAAATTATTATTTGCGACCTAGATCGAGGTCAACGGTCCATGGAGACTAATCGTCACTGACAAGGAAACCTCACCGAACCACCCAATTTTATCTCGAATTGAACGCCGAGAGAAACTGTTCAAGTTGCCAGACATTTCCGCTTTATCCACATTGTTCATAAATCTTGATTCATAAAAAGTAATATTTAACAACCAAAGTATATATGTATATGTATTTTCTGTATTGACATTGTAGTACAATACATACATATATATTTCTACTGATAAGAAAATACCAGATTTTATGTGTAATTGTACTATTATATATGTAAACTTATGTATGTAAGTTCCACCTCTCTGTATTAGTACGTATTATGAAAAAACATGGATCATTCTTTTACTGTACTTTAATCAGCAAGAGGGTCACATGAAACGTACCAAAAACGTATTGATCAGTATTTATCAAGCAGTTCAATACAGATGTATAGTTCAAAAAGTAAAATCGGATCGGATCGATGGTCAAAGCGCTAGACGGTGTGCGTATGTGCAGAGCGTGTACGCGGGGCACCGGAGCCGCGATGGGTGCGCCGTAGATCTGCGCACGAGTAACGGGAGGGTGCAATGGAAACACGGAACGCGAACTGTAACGTCCGATGGGGGTCTCTCCCACTTGTGGGAACTCATCGTGCGCCACGACACGCCGTGCTCTCTGGACCACGAAGTGAAAGGTCCGCGTTGAGCCAACTGACTGACTTCGAGTATGTTTGAATTTGAGCTGCGGTCATACGACGCTGGCATGTGCATGCGTCTCCTCTCACACGTACAGAGGTGAGCCGGTAACAACCGTGCTGCCAGAATTTCCACAGGCAATCTCGCGAATTCGAGACTGCCGAGCATTTTACAAGCGATTGCCCGTGATTACTTATCGTACAATGGCGGAGTACAATTGATTCGATGGCAATAAGGTTAATGGCGCATTGCGCAAGATTCCATGCTTGTTTGATTAATAGTCGATTCGGCACGATTCATAGAGAATGTTTCGGGGTTAAAAAATTTCATATTACCGACTCGTTTGTTCTGGAAGTTAACTCTTTATGCGCCGGAGCAAGTTACGAATTAATTCCGATCGCATGCAAGATTTGCGAAAAATGCGGGAAACGCTGGAAATTCGAGTGGAGGCATTCTGCAGTTTCACGGTGGGTGCACTTTGTACACGTCACCCGCGCACGTGTATGGAAGGCAAGCGTACCAGGACGTACGTACGTAGCGGCGAAGTATTTATGTATGTACGTATGCAGGACGTTACGACCTCCAAGGTAATCGGCCATAAACCGCGAAACTATCCGTGCATATACTGCAGAAGGCTTCCAACTTATTCTGCACCTGCACTCAATCTTCTTTGTCTATCGGAATAGTTGCGTTTGCGAGTCTTTCGGGAAAGTAAAAGGTTCGGAAGACGGAATGGCGCTGCTGCGCGTCGAGGCATTAAACTTCTTTTAATGCATTTCACGCTGGAACAAAGTGTATTACGTACGTACAACATACACTTAAATGCATATTATATAATACTTGTATATGCATACCCAGAAGTGTAAACCGTTTGTAATAAAATTTAACCGGAAAAAATGGATTTGAATTTCCACTTTGCACGATATTGTCAAAACCGTTACTGCTGGAATGTCGGATTGTTCAGTGTTCAATGTCAACGTACTCCTCAACTACGCAGTTTAGTAAATTACATAAAAATGATTTTATTTAACTCATCTTATAAATCACGTCATCTATCTTTACAGAAAAATTTATACAATTTAAAAGCAATATGTTTGACATTATAATTTGCCGTGTAAGACGCAGATGTATTGAGTAAGAAGAATTCCCAAAGCTGTGTTTTAAGCTTACAAGTATGCATTGACTATACAGGCTATTGCATTTCCCCTATAACTATCGTCTAGACTATTCCATTTCCAATCCTTTCGTCAGATCTTATAAATTTCTCATTAAGATAAAGGCTCATCCAACAAAGTCCAATATTAGCCAAGAAATAGTTTGAATATTGTAGATTCCAAATGCCGTACTTTTTGGAGGAATGAGGGACATGTTATATGTACACTTGTATACATATTCGGACGATTTCATATGACCGTCTTATGTTGTAATTAAATTAAACATTTAACTTTAAGTAAAAACTTGTTTGACACACGTCTTGAGTAAAATAGAAAAAGTTTTGTAAATTTCTAAATATGCAAAAACCGAAAGAAACTACCGAACAACCTAATGTAATGAACAAAAGTAATATTAACAATAATATAATCAATTGCAATTTAAGCGCACATGCAAAATTAAATTTAATGTTCTTGACTATATATTATTGCTTATGTAATTGTAGATCTACATTGGTATTAAAAATATTATGAATATGATATAGTTTCTTACTTTAAAATATGAAAATGTTTATGCATTTATGTATTTATCGAACAAATGACAGTATTGTCAAAAGAAGTCCATTTATCTTTATTTACATTTTTCGTTTATCCCTAATAAATTGTTTGCACAAGTGCATTAACAGATTATTTTACATTGAGTTTTTGCATTTACGTTTAATTTTTTAATGTCATTTTTGTTTGAAAATTTATTTTTATGTCATACTTTGTGACAAAAGTGCAAATCATTTTTCTAAATACCTATTCTCTTCCTAGTCATTAATGACCTTTTTGCTTCAAGTTCATTTACGTATTAACGCGTGCAATAGATAGCCTGCGCTTTATCAGTTCGCGCACGTTACCAACCGTGCTGTCGGTTGTAAAGTGACGCGTATAAACTTGAAAACTTTAACCATAAACCGACCATTATGAATAACAATGAAGATATACTGACACATACGTTTCAAATGACAAATCGTGCTATCTTTGATATAAAACAACAAACAAAAACAATTTTTCTAAAAGTTTTCCGCGGAGCATTGTTCATAGTTTTTTAGTACAAAATATTTATTTCTCCAATAAACTTTTAATATCTTAACAATAATAAATTACACAGAATCTTTTGAAAATCATATGAATGTTGTAAAAATTGCCATGTAGAACAAACAACTTCAACTGCAAACGCTGTTGTCCCATACGAGAACTTGAAGTCGAGTGTTTATGGACCGTATCGCGATTCAAATTTACCTCCGCAAATGGAACTTTTCTCGGTACTTTGACAGAGAATATTTTCCGTCCATCAACGTGATACATGTTTCGCTTCATTCGTGAATTGTGCGGGTAAAAGGAACAGAATGTTCTGATTAATTATTTACTTGAAAAAAGAGCAAGCTACTGCCCGCATAACTGTTGTACGAAAGTTCCTGAAACGCTCTTAATTGAGGCATCTCTCTTACAAGTTTTTAATAAATATATTCAAGAGTTGCCCCCTCTTTTCCCTCCGAGACCCGTCCGCTTAATGCCTCGGCTGTAGTCATTATGGTACCTGAAATGTCAACAAAGTGAATACACCCTTTCAGCATAAGTGTCCATCAAAAATCCAGTAGACGATCATTACCGATAGTTTCCGATCTCCATCAGCGGCGAATAAAAAGAAACGACATCGGAGGCAACGCGCTGTGTCTTCCAATTAAAGGAGAGGACTTGTCGGCGTGGGGAGAGATAGGGACGGTGGCGAGATGGGGGGGTGATCAAGGCGGAAAGGGAGGGAGGGAGAGGCGACTATCTCTCTCAGCGACCAATTCAAATCACGAATCGACAAAGGCGCGGAGAAAGACAACGCCCTTACTTATATACGTTCGCGGTAAAGATGAGAGGTAAAGAGGGTCGCTGGAAGGTGGTCCGCAGAGATGGAGATGGGAACGAGGATGAGGGCGGCCGGGGCCGGGGGAGGAGGAAGGGGTGGGTATGGGTATGGGGGTCGCTAGGTATGTATAAGCACAAGAAAGCGCGGGTCGATTAAAAGTAGCGAGGGTGTTTCTCCTCTCGTTACCGAGACAAGGCGATAGCACGGGAAGGGAGAGACGAGGAGGGACATATACGTTCGTATACCTATGTACGCTTACAGAAAGAGCGAGAAATCCCCGGGAGATTCGTGAGAACCGGGCACGGGGTTGAAGAAAGAGCAAGAAAGGAGAAAGGAAATACAAAGTGGCAGGAGGGCGAGGAGACAAGGGTCGTCGAGGAGGCCGCGGCAGGTGCGGCGGGGGGAGGGAGGTTAGAGGGAAACAAACGCTAAGAAATGAGAGAAGAACTCCGATTTGGGGGCTGTCGCATCGAGAGCTTGCGCGTGTTTGTATGGGTGCGCGCGGCTCGCTCGCGTGCTCGACAATCTCGACCTTTATTTGGATTTAAGTGAGGAAAAGGGTTCGGAGTGCCTTCGGTTCGTTCGACTCCACCGCTCCTTAGATCCCTGCCCTACGCTTGGTTCTCGGCGCAGAACGCCTTTCCAACACTCGCGCTCCTGTTGCTGCAACGTGCGGCTCTCACCTAAGCTTTTCAAAATTGACACTTCGCGTACAGCGTGCTCCTGCCACGCCACCGCCCTGATGCTACTCGTGACGTAATTAGTGCATGGGAACTTTTTTAGTACCACTTCAGGTCCGTCACTCAAAGGAACTTTTTTTCAAAGCATTAACCACAAAAGGCGTTTCCGGGTTTTGACGCATTGTTTAAAAATGAAGCTGTCACTCGACGAATATAATCCAATGTGCCAATGAGATGTTGGGAAATTACTGATTATTTGGAATCTACCGATTTTTTACTTTTAAGGGAACATATGTTATTGTCCATTTACAAAAATTGATAACAATTCAATTGGAGCTGTTAACTTTGCAATATGTTCCCATTAAAAACATATATTTAGTTGTTGCAAAAGTTACACGTTGCGATCTGATACGTGACTAGTATTGAATGTAATAATATAATCTGTGATTACAGGTTACTTTAAGAAATGAAATATTTGTTATTACATTTTATATCTTCTATATAAAGTTTATTAGACAATATTTGTTCGTAATAACAGAGTTTTGTTTACTTTTTCTTTTTACGTGGAAGGAGAAGCGAAGCTCTTTTCAATTCTATACTCATTTCAAACGTACACATAAAAAGAAAAAGAGTGAAAGCGTTTTCTGCGTGTAATACCGAATTAAACAGCGATCCTTGCGTTATAGGGTTAAACTTCAATTTAACGCATCGGAAGATATTCGTCTCTCCGAACTTGTATCGCTCTCTTCCCCTTACAGGAGTTCTCTGCGCCACTCTGAAAGCCGACCATGACAATCATCAATCGTTTACCACACTGGAGCGTGCGTGCCGCGCCATGCACCTGTCGATTTTAGCCGCTGCAAGGTTAACGCAGTATACATCTGCCGACAAGTGATTTAATAATCATTCTTCAACCACTTCAGCCAGTAAATATTGTGTGTAGCCGATGCTGTAAATATTTGGTCAATTATCAAATACTTTTGGGTAGGAGAATTTGCAGTGTTTACTGAATAATTATGTTCCTTGCAACTTTTAATACTTGGGTGTAGTAAATGAAAGTAAATACTGTAACAGTGATTTCATCGGATATTTTAGAAGCAATAACATCTATACATACATATGTTAACAAATAAAACAAAACAAAACAGCGTTAGGAAGCATTAAATTTAGTTATTATACTTCTTATTTATATTTTTTTCTCTTTAAAACTACTAGGATAGATCTTCTTTCCATATTAAAGAACAGTTCGGCAAGGAGAAAGAAATGCATTTCAAATATCACGATTTAATTGCAAGATGAAACACATTTCGTAACTCAAGAACAGTGGATAAACAATCAGTTGTCGTTCAAATGCAAGAAATTCAACCGAAAGTGTTCCCGTGCGTATAAAGCGTCGCAAATACTGGATTATAACCCCGACTGTCAACATGACATCTCTCGTTTCACGAGGCGGCAAAAGCGCGTCGTCACACGCGAGACAGGGTTAAAATGAAACGCCACGCACGAAAGTCGCGTCGAACGTTGGATGAAATGGGGCGCTGTACCTCGTGAGGCACGTTGTCGCAGCGAACACAAGCGAGAGCGCGTGTTCCATCCCGCACACAGTTGCTTACGCAGGATGACTCAGTGGCCACTGCAGCAATGTGGCCAGGCAGTGCGCACGTACACGAACCGTCGAATAATGCACTGCCGAACGAGTGATAACGACAGCGACAGATGTAAGGTGGATCCTCGTGGTTATTTATCTCTTGGGAATCATTACTGACGTCAGTCGAGCACGGAGTTTATTATAAGCCTGTTAATCTGTAATTAAATCTGTGCCGCTTTAATTGAACAAACGCGGTAAATGCGTTTAAAAATGAGAATACTTGTTAAGCGCCATCAATCACCGCGCGACAACCGAAGGGCGCGGGGAATATTAACGCGTAACAAGATTATGCGAAAAAGGCTGATTACATTCTATGATTGATAAGACGCGTTATCCTGCAGTGATTAAAACTTCGAAATCGATTCGCGACAGAGCGCGTCACGTGACACCGGCGCGCGTATCCGCATCCGAGATGAAACGAAACGGTACGACATTGATCCCCGAACGGTGCTGCGAGCCAAGTTTAATAATTACCCGGCTTGAATAAGGAATCCGTTTTAGGGAACAGCGCGCGGAATGCTGTAACGAGTGGACGCAGAAGCAGTGACAGAGCTGTACGAGCAGCAGCCAGGCGCTGTTTACCGATCAACGATGGTCCGTATTGCGCCTCTGCATTTGTCAGTTTCAGGTCGTTTTCCAAGAACAAAAAAGCACTCCGACGGAAGATGTACAAGTGATCGCTTAAATTACATATGGATGATATTTATCGCCTGCACAGGAGGGCAGATGGAAACGGCGGAGGTTCGTGGAAGACGATCCGTCCCGACAAAGAATCCGATAAAAAATTGCTCGTTCGATGGCCGTGAACGCGGGTGTTAAGAAAAGGGGAAACGAATGGTCGTTGTATCAGTTCCGTGAAGAATATTAAAGTCCAGTGAATGAACCATGGAAACGATCGCGCCAAGTGCCGGCCAATAGCGCCGGCGATCCTGGTCTCGAGCTTTCCATCCATCCAGACCGGCTCTCCAACTTCCCTCGGATATCGGCTCTAATTATGTCATAACAATTTAACTCCACTTGCAGTCGGCTCATTTCCCAGCTCTTTTGAAGACGTTTCTTCCTCTACTTCTTTATCTCTATTGCAGATCCAAACTCTCGCAATTGTACCGCTTACACCGTTCCTGCTTAACATTCTATTCTATTCTGACATCACGCGTGTCCTTCGACACGGGACACAATGAAAATGTATCGAAGCTACTAGAATGAGCGAGATTCGGAGGAATAGTTTGAGCGGTTGCAACGGAGAAGAGTACCGTATTGATTTTCATTCGTACGTCGGCTCGGCCGATTTAATTATACTAGATATTAATTGTAGAACGTATACGGTTCTCATCACTCTCGCGAAAGTCGATGTTCAATACGCAAACGTTTATGACTCGTTAACAAAAAGTAACAGCGGCTGTGCCGAAACGTAAACGGATAGCAGGAAGCGACCGCGTGTCTTATCCGCAGGCACCATGACTTGATCATCATTGTACTGCTCTCTGGGAATCCTCTCGCCTTCTCTTTCCAACGCTCTCGCGGTCTATGGACCGCGGCCACTAGCGTCCTATTGTTCCATGAACCAGACTGAGAAACAATCTTTCCTCGTTACAAGAAAGAACCACGTCGCGCTCCGCGAACGTACGTTCGACTACCGCGACGGATGAAAATGCGTGATATTGGCGTGGATAGTCTCCGAGATGCCGGAGGTGGCTCGTTACCAATATGTCGATTTTAGATTCGGACATACAACGATTACCTGTCTCAAGTAAGACATTAACTTCTTGTTGAAACAACAAGTTACTGCCATTTTCTTAATAAATTTATCTGTTAATTAGAATATAAGTGACCGCATGTTCTTAACTTTGTATTCATATTAGGTTTTCAAGCAGATAAAGAATCAAATGCGTAAAAATGGTTAAAACATCGATTTTACATAAGCGATACAATATTCTTGGTACTACTTATAAATAGCTGCACTAGATTACCACAGCTTTTATTGGTGGATCTTAATAGATCCATTATTAAGAATTTCGATGTTTTCTCGTGATGACGCAAGTAAACTGAATCGTTGGTAACTCATCAGAAATGATGAACAATTTAGTGAGATTACGAAGGTATGTAAAGTTCATTTCAAGTAATGGTCACTTCCATATGATTGTATCTTGCATTTGATGTCAATAAAATTTATCTGATATAAAGTTGTTCGTATACGACGTGTGTCTTCTAAGTTTCCTTACTCTAACGCTCAAATGTATAACTTTTTCTGAGGTCGAGTTCATCTTAATAAATTATTTTTAACTGAAATCTTGTATTTGTTGCCATTCACGTAATTTTTGCAGTTTTCATTAATTTTTCTTAGCAGATTAAAATTGTGAAGGCCTTGTAAAAAACAAAACTTAATTCTGAGTAAAGATTGAGCCGCTAGGAAAGGTAAAGATATTGATACGGATCTTCACACCTGTAACATAATCGACGGTAAAAATGACGGAGGAAACGCGGTGATTGATTTTCGGGCAGAAAAATGAAGCGGAAGCAAAACCGATAGCGCGTAGTTCATGTCCATTGAAAGGCGGCTGGAGGAGCGGACGTACAAAACGATATTGCGAAGCGAATATAAAAAAGTATACAAAATATAAAGGAGCAAAAAGCAAGTGGAGGCGAACGCCGGTCTCGCCTCGTACCGCTCGTGCATCTATCAGCGGCTTTTTATCGCGAGCGTTCTCACAGCCCGTACACGGCCCGTAACAGGCAGGCAGGAAGGAATGCCGACGAGTCAAGCTCACCGCAGGTCATTCGTCACGTTTTGTCTACAGGCGTGCAGAACACACACGCGAGGTGTGAAATCCCCGCAGAGATCCGGATCGGGCCGAAAAACTGCTCGATCACACCGGCGAGCGAGGACGCGATTATTTCGACCATGTAAGAAACACTGGCGGATCAGTGCGCTGTGTGTAGGTGTGGGCAGAACTGTACACCGCTTAAGCTCCGCCGCTTCGACGCGCAGGGCATTGCTGTCGATCGTAACAGGAAATGGAAAAGAGATTCGATCGGCTGCGACGAGAGTGTCGGATACTTTTATTTACACTTTATTTCATTATGTCCTGTCGATTTAGGATGATTAATATGACAAAACCAATGTCGAATCAATTTGTCAACAAATCTGAACTTTGGCTTAGTTTAGCGTGCACAAACGATGAATAATAATGTAATTAACGGATTTACATAGTGTCTTTACAGATTAAGAGATGTGTCAAAATATAAAAATAGGTAAAAGGACTCACCATAACATGATTCCCGTCACAGACCTTTACTGTGTACTATTTTAGGAACGTTCAGTTTTTATATCCCGGATTTTACACATAATTCTCAGCTAATTATTCTTCTCGCGTGTTGGATATTTAATTTATGTATAAGATACATGTATGCAAGCAATTGTCAAATTATTAATTTAATAATTCTTCCTAGATATAATCGCACTGAACAGACTGAAATAAACGATTATATAATTACTTTAAAAAAATTAATTGCAGTTATTTAAATAATTATTCAGTTTCGTTGACTAAAAAATGAAAACTTTATACGTGTTACATGTATTTGGTTCTTCCTTGAATAATTACTTGTATCATTACACTTATAAGTTGCGTGAATAATGGTATACCATTGATCAGATAGACGATATGGAAATTGGGCTAATTTATATTTTCGAACTAACAAGCAATGAATAAGATTACAAGTTTATGGGTCATCAACATGGCCGACAGCTCTCTACAATGTTCATATAAATATTACGAAGAAATGAAAAATCTAATGACGCGAGTAAACGACAGGACGATGATTCTTAAAATCACGTAATTAATGTGCAGCTGATGTTAGTCCGCTAACATAAATGAACTCGTAACATTTAATACCCATTAACACTCGGCGCTAAGCACGGTCAGTTGCGCTTTGAGATGGAGATATGATTTTACCCATTTTTGGATACTTAATGAAAAGATATGAGGAATGTGGAAAGAGAGGCCCTCAGTTTTCTAACCCTTTGATCTTCGTCCGAGCACTTACCAGACGTAGCGCGCCGCCGACCTTAGGCTTCGAATGCGAACGGTCCTTGACGAGCCACCCTCGGCCGGTGGTTAGCATCTGCCGACGATGTTCTTCGCGGAGCCGCGGGGAAGCGAGACGCAAAGAGTTTGGATTAAGAACTTTCGTCGAGTGGCTAATTATCATGAGAAACCGATGCTGGGCTAATTATCGCAATAGCGATACGAGCAAGATTTTTGTGGCGTTGCTCGTGAAACTCCTTCGTCAGTTACGAGCGTCGGGTCGTCGAGGAGCCGGCAAAAGCCGGAGAAAAAACGTACGCCTGAGCGAGAGAGAAGACGAGAGGAGGCCCGAAAAAATGAATTTCGACGAGCGCCGCGGTCTGGGAAGTTTTTTTTATGTTGGAGCTTTCCCCTCGGCTTCTCCCACCACGCATGAACGAATCTCATAACTACGTTGTTCCAAACGTCGTAAATAATCATAAAAATAGAAGCAAAGGCCGGAGTAATTAGTTTTTCTGTCGAGTTTTCCATCGCGAAACGAATAATTAACATGTGGATAGTAATACGCTTCATTGCCTCGGCATTTTTACATACGTTCATCGATATTTTCTCTGTCTCAAGTTTATCACTCCTCTGGTATTGATTCTATGTCGCAATGGCAAATGTGAATCGATCATTGGGAAGTGCCGACAATTTCAAAATGTCAACGGACTAAATGTCGGCTGGAACAAAAAAGTTTCGGGATCTATCAAGGAAACTGTTGGGATACACTCATGTCAGACATGGTTACCACCTTCGACACGCATCAGTCTCGCATCTCTTCCCGTGGACCAGGGTACGCGAATGAAGTTAATGCGAGGTCGTGCGAGCCGAGTGTGGGAAGACCGGTAGCCGAGGCCAACTCGGAGGAGACTCCACCGTATTTTGAGGTCATTGATAGCTCGGCAAGGGAGGATCAAGCATGATTGAACAGATTCGTGGAAAAAGAAGAGTGTAAACGGGCAAACTTTCCCAGCCACCTTAATTAATCACTTAGTTGAATATCTGACATTGCTATTTTTAACATTATGTACAAGATTAACAGCGCAGTGCATAAACATTACTTTCGTTCTTAGCACAAGAGTTTGCGTTCCAACGCACTTGGTCGCACTCGATCAGTCACCGTTTCTAATTGCGTGCGACACCACAAACCACTACACTTTCCTGCCATATTGCCTAGCACGGGTGGGCCGACTACCACCACCCGAGTCATTGACTCTGCATCCGGTTGACTCTTTCTCGAACTCATTGTTGGACCGTTAATACGTCTCCTGCTCTGTTCTTATTAATTCATTTCCACTTCTTCCCGGAATTAGAGCAAGGAAGATGACCGTAAAGATTAATCTCTCTTAGGGCAGTATTACTAAATAAGTTTCTTTACTCCACTGAAATCTTGTATAATTGATAAATCTTATATCATTGAGTTTTCAAATATACAGTATCCCATAAATTATCATTACATTTTTTTAGAATAATTTCTTTTAATTATAATGTTACATGACATTTTTTATATTATTGAATAGTACCTGAAAACATTGTAAAATTAGTTGTTATCCTACTAAACAGCGTACCACAATAGCTGCTACATATTTATGTCGTTATATCGAACAATTACAGAGTAATAAAATAAATAATAAATTATTATTTAAATGACACAAGAAGTTATCTGTGTTAAAAAATAGATATTTCTCTTTATCCACTCTACGTTTTATTTAGTTGTAAATAGAGAGTCTTGATTTAATTAAGTGCTTAATAATGGTGATAATTACATTACATCGCTTACGATAGACAAGATCTATGATCTTCTCATTTTGTGCAAAAGCATTATCATGAAATGAATGGAAGTGTTTTACCTGAGCAGCACTGAATTACTAACGCAGCTGTTCTTTCCGTTTACGAATACGCTTTAGAATCATTT
>JABFPT010000035.1:23038-38982 GCA_022817245.1 Nixonia krombeini | reverse complement strand
CCCCCGATCGGTTATACCATTACCCGCGTATAGCCTTTTGTTCTTTTTCTGAATTTTCAAAGAAGTAGAATGGACATGTTTGGCATACATTAGACACGCCTGAATTAAAAAATTGGCAGCAAATACTGCCTATTCAAATTTACAAATAAAAGGAAGATTCCATTCCTAACGCACTACATGCAGACAGCAAAATTAACACTGGCTATGCATGATCAATTTTGACTAGAAAATACAACTGTAAAGGTATATGTGACGTGTAAATCCAGCACTTATTTTTTTTATATAAGATATATCAGGCCTATATGTCAGGAAGGGGAAGGCTATTGTATTGGTACATGTGCTTACACATGTTCTTGACACTACAATTTCGAACCTTTTTTGTGTTTGTAATTGTATTACTAAATTTCAAATATACGAATAATAAACAGAGCATGTCGCGATGAAAAAATTTTTGGGACTTCAAAACGGATACTTTTGTATTTGGAAAGCAAACTTCTCCGTACACAATCTGAACATAAGTAACTGCCTAGTAGGTATCAACATAGTCCCTTCTAAACAACTTTGACATGTTGGTTATCTGTTTAAAATCTGTTTTTGCATAACTTTAAATACTCAAACAGTTTTCAATCGTAGTATAATAATTACATAAACTGGTTTACGCAACAAATAGCATGATAAAAATGTACATTTTAGGAATATTTAGGTCAACCAAAACAAATAATAGTTCAATTCGTAAAAAATCATTAGTAGCTGTAACACACAGTGAATATTACGGTTGTTATATGTTACATATTTCAGTCTTCGTTGCCGAACATCACTAAAACGACATTTTACATGTTATTTTTCTGCGTAGTGTCATAGCAGGCATGCAAAGTTTTCCAAGGTACTTGGTCAATAATAAATGCGAACCTATGAGTACAAACGCTGTTCGTGGCATTACAGGACAGCCCAACAATACGATACGTTATATAAACGTGAATCTATAACAAACCTGTTCGTCTCCACTTTGCCGTAAAAGAAGAAAAAGGACGCAGACTTTTATCATAGTCAGTTGTACAGCAATTAATACGAGAGTACCGAACCAAAGAGCGTAACAAGAAAAATGAAGTAATTTCGTAATCTCTACTTTTTGAAAAACAGCGGACAGGAGTTCGACCGCGTTGATTTCAAAGGCGTATCGTGTTCCATCTTTCATCATCTGACTGTAATCAAATCATGGTCGTGTACCGAAGTACGGCGCACGGCTGCTGCGCTCTAATACACTGCACGTACACGGCATTAGTGTTGAGCTGGCCCAACATAATTTGACTTCGCCTCATCGGACGAGCGAAGAGGAGCAAGACAATCCGCGTTACATCACAGGCGTGGATCGCGTCTCTCCGCCACGTGAGGTAGGATTATTCGCAGGGTTACAAGAGGCCGAAAAGAGGGGCAAGGATGGCGGATAAATGAGAGTCGGATTCAACAAACTGCAGTGGCGGAGGCAGGGACGGAAAAGGGGTGGGGAGGGGGCCGCTGGTTGGAGGCAGAGGGGCGGAGACGATGAGGGCAAAGGGGCCCCTCGAAGCACAGGTCGAGGGGTCCGGGTCGCACGATCCTGCTTGATCTTTGCGCTCGTGCGATCTCTCCTACCTCGGACACTACCGAAGGCTATAAACACCTTCGCCAGCCATCGTTTCCCACTATACTCCGTGTTTATCTAACCAAATTCCAACATCGGCTTCTTCGCCTACGACTAATTCGACTGTCATTGACTATTGGAATATGAACAGCGTCGTGTCCTACCCCATTCGGTCCCTCAAACTTCGAGTCTCTGAGAATATCGTTTTACGAGCACATTCTTCCCTGTCCGGTTTTATCTTACGACTAGCTTTAGTAAGGTTCAGATGTGAATTTGTAACATTTTTAAAAAATGCACTTCCTGCCTAAGATTGACCATGTAAAGGATACGTAAATTAATTTGTTTAAATGTTTTTTTCTCCATTACTTTGTTATGCTGGTTGAAACATGTTTAATGTAACAAAAAGAAAGATTATTTTACGTTTACTTAAAACGACACTACATTCTGAAGAACTTGTACTATAATTGAAATTTGGGAAGACTGTCCTATAACTTGGATAATATACGTCAAGTTGTGGTACACTTGTTATATAGTCTTATGTAATGTTTACGCACATTAGATACATAAAAATACAATGATTAAATATGACAGCCGTGATATAAGTGCCAGGGTGGACAGCTGACGAACGAAACAGAACAGCGACCCTTAACATTTTTATTATAACCGAATTACCGTGACCTCGCTTCCCTGCATGCTTACTTTGAAAAAACAAATACTTGTAACATAATTTATAATAATTATTTTATTAACTGAACGTCATGTTCCAGTTTTGTTTAGTTTTTTAGAACATTATCTGAGTGACTAAAATGTTACAATTATATATATATATATATATATATATATATATTCAGAGTACGGAGTTAATTTATCTACCACATATTATCCTAGTCATTAATACAAAGGTCAATTGTCGAATACAATTAATTCACATCTGAGTCGTATTGTTCGTCACTCAAGTAGTAAAACTTCGCTTTTTTGCAAAGTTTCTGTGCCACAGCGGAGTGCAAATGCTACTCTCATAAAATCAAAAGCGTCATCACGAAGCTGTCGTCGCAAGTTGGTCTGACCACGGACTTGCACGGGCCGATCTCTTGGCATCGAAGCCTTCACGGGACAGAGTTGATACATAAGCGTACATAAGCAGTTCACGGTATGTTCCATGGCGTGAAGAGCGATCGAGACAAAGCGAGAAGACAGAGAGAGAGAGTGAAAAAGTGAACGAGCGAGTGAAATAAAGGGAGGGAAAGAGAGGAGAGGACGTGCAGAGCAAGCGATGGATAGTAAGTGAGTCGTGCATCTCCCACAATTAGTCGGGATCTATTTTATTCCCCTCAGGAGGATTTATCGTCCGGGGTGACTGTAGATCAACCGGACCGAGTCGTCCCAAGCCGAGGCCACGATAGGCCGGCTGCTCTATATACGCGAGTTTGTTTATGGCGGAAAGATCGCTCCGCGAAGATTGAGACGCTATTCACCATAGCGCGAATGGACGATGTAGCCGGCGATGCCCTCACACTTTTCTTTTCCTGCATTATACGAGGCACTTGTATCGATAACCGTTATGCCGAGGGGCACGAAAGTACCCCCCACAAACCTAGGGACTTCCAATTTTTTTCCTACTGCAAAACGGTGTAAATTGTTTTATATGGATATGTACAATCAACGACACGTATGTAATCCGTACTTAGTGAACTAGGAAGTAAACTCGGAGGTAAACGAAAAGTTCGTACGATTTTGTACAAATTACATGATTCTAGAAACTTGACCTCTAGTTCAAAAAGTGTATTTCTAGTTAGTTGTATAATATACAAATTACTTGTATGTTGTAACACTTTTGTGACGTACGTGCTTATTAATACAACATTGATTACTTTACTCCTTTCATTTCAACCAAAAAAATAAGGCCTTTCGCACAGTTTTGATCAGAATTATACCGTTTTCAGAAATCTATTAACATCTCATTCGGTATCCATCCGGTTTCAGTCAGATATTGGAACATTTAAGGAGCTTATATTGACATTATCCGATTAATATCACGATTAGCGGATGGAGACCACACTAAGGATATAATAGTTTAAAAAAACATCAAATCTCTGATGAGGATTGTACTAAGGTTTTTATTTTCAATAGATATATCCGACTTTATAAATTGGTAACTGAAGTACAACATGACTACAATTACAAAGAATTAACATGGCCTTAACAACTTTGTAAACGAAATATATATAAACAATATAGTGTCTCGTCTAAATATAACAATACAGTAGAACTGTAATGAGTCCCTTTGTTAGGTGTAGCGATGAATATGTGTGAACTTATACGTATATCACAACTAATACAAACATACATTCCTTCCATGATAAACTCCTCAATAAATTGTGAAAACACATTAACGATTGCAAATTATATTCAAAGTTGTTAAATTAACATTCCGCAGATGAAAAGTAGTTAAAAATTCAAATTTAAATTCCAGCAATGTTTTTATCAATAGTTAATAAGGAGAAACCCGTTCATAACGGAAAATTTGTCTACATTACAATTTTGATCCAAATAGTAGAGAACTTACTTAAGTATGTACTCTTCTTTTCTTACTAGTCATGTGTCATCACGAAGGTAATTAATGAAAAGTGAAAAATGGAATTATACAACTGCACGGAGGACTAATTTCTTCGCGTGCCACGGTGCAAAACCGATGAGAAGCCAAATAGATAAGAGAAAGAATTATTTACTGCGTTTCGTCCATAATATGAAGAAGGAACGTTCCTTCGCCGTCTCGCATAATTTAATAATCGCAGCGCCCCGCTACAAGTACCTACCATTTGCCTTATTCTTACTGAGTCAAGCAAAAGTAATACTCTTATGCCGAAGAACCTGGGCAGACTTTTCTGAATTAAGTCGGAGGCGTACCGAGAAATAGCGTTCGAGTGTGGCATAACCGGCTCGCGATTCCCGATTCGAGGGTGGAATATTCATCTAACATGTGAGTCGACCCTCGGGCTATAGTCGCCCTCGGTAATTTAATACCGGGCGCAGGACAGCCTTGTTCTTCATCCCGTAAGAATCTGTATCAAGCATGAGCGCAGTGAGCGGATCCTTGAAATCGAAAATGATTTTAATATGAAGAAATTCTTCGACGGATACTTGACTGCGCCGCGATTTTGTCGGGAAAATCCTGGAATACCGCTGCTCCGAGCTCCGTCGACGAAATGCAAACTTTTTAATTAATAAAAGCTAATTTACTTGTTGCGAGTCGCGCGATACGATTGTAACAATCGTACGGAGAAAATAATGGGCGATCGTTTGCACCGCGTTGCAGAGCGACGCAAAGCACGAAATTCCGTCCTGATGAAAAATGCACCGTGTGCTACGGCAGCTACGCCCGGCGAAAGTTTTTGCCCGGCACGGCGACTCGCGCAAGTTCCCAAGTTCGATAGCTGCCGATGTTTAAGTAAACACACTACCGCCCGCCGTTGCCTCCACAACGGTATACAAGCGTAGACGAATGACCGGATGTGACCAGATAGCAAAAACCCAGCCACTCGCACTACGCTCCATTCTTTTCCTTTTCTTCTCGCGCTCAATCAGCTCTCCGCCCCCGCCGTCCCTCTTCCCCCTCGTAACCGCCGACTGCCGCGTTCTCTGGCCTCCTGACCGTGGCTTAATTCTCCCTTTTTTCTCCCGCTTTCCTCACTGGTTGGACCATCCGGTGTTGACTACCTCAATGTAGCATGTAATTTCACACCCTGTCTATATCGTTCTGTTCAATCGTCCTCGCGGGATTCGTTTACGAAACATTATTGAAAACAATTAACAACGCTATAACACGGAAAACTTCACATTCTTTCCGAGAAAATCATTTTTACCGTTTTTTCAGGATTAACTGCGGGTTACTTGAAAAAGTTAAACTGCTCTTCTCGTAGCCTACATGTTTGATCTTGTACTTTTTTTTAACGAAGAACAAATATTGAAGAATATCTTGCAACTCAACCATTTTCGGATTTGGGAACTCGGATTTTGTTTAAATGATATTTTTGCTTGCATTAAATATAAAGTAATAATATCAATGAGAAAATGTACAAATGCGAACAGTACAGAAGTAATAATCTTGAGTAGTATTCAGTAGGCGTTGTTTCCTACTATTTTATTATTATTCTGGTAATAAAATATTTCGTGTTATTGACATACATTTTACTTACATATTTTCTTCTCTCGTATAAGTAATGGTGTGCTTCATTATTCGTGTTGCGTTTAAGATAATACCACCTGAGAATTGGAAAACATATTACTTAATTAAAAAATATCCGATAACGAATTAAAGAAAAAAGATCGTATTATATTAACGTAATCATAACTTCGATAAACGCAATGTGTTGAAAATTGTAAATGTAACATTCTCGTAACTGGTTCATTAATGATGTTCTATGCAAAACATAAACCTGTCACATCATTAATTTTAACATATTATAATTCTTATAACATTAAACTCAAGATGTGCCATATGTAAGATTTCACCGTCGTAAAATATTCTAACGCTAAGACATTACTTCGTGAATGCTCAAATCATGTTCCCCATATACAGCACGATACTTCACTCAGCTAATCAAGATCCGATTCCAATTGTTCAAAACGTGACAACTTTTATAACGTGTAAAATAATGCTTCGTTAGTCACATTGTATCAGTCGGAAGAAATATTGCTGAAGTTATAGTTCAATGTGTTCATTAGAAAATGACACAATTATTTCTATCAAAGAAGAAAGACGGCAAAGCCAACAGTGAAACTGTGTTCCCAAAACCAAAAAATAACAACTGCCCATATCTTTGGATTGTGAAATACATTAATTTTATTTGAAATAAATGTCAACTTGACGTGCATAACCCTGTTCTATATATATAAAATATTTGTTTGCATCTGATATTAAGAAACTAACGCAAATGTCGCAAAACCCAACGGAATTCGACCGTACCGTAGCTCCCAACCAAACATTCTTCACAAAAATCGCCGCGCAGTCCGACGTTTCGAGTCATTTTCCGTCTCATTCGCGCTCCGCATGAATTTTCATAAATTAATCTCCGGCCAATTCGACGGCCCTTAACGTCATAATTTCATGTCCCGTGCCACTTTAACAAAACGTTAATCGGATTCTAGTAACTTCGCAAACATAGTAACCCCTCTCCACATCAGCGCGCGTAATGCGCTACATCGAGAACTTCTCGCAGAGTTTAAAGTCAGCAAAGGAAACGAGAAAGGGGTCGGCGTCGCCACCGCCCCTCGGCCCTCGGCCTTTGCCCACCCCCTCCTCCCTCACCCTCCGTCCCGCACCCCGACATCCACCTTCCCTCGGACCGACTTATCTTCTCCCCAATTCTTCCTCTTCTTCTACTTCTTCCTCTTCTTCAGACGCTCCGTCAGCCCCTTCCTGTTTCAGCGTTTCGTCCTCTCGATCGCGCCGGCACAGGGGAAATATTCGCAAGAATTAAAGCGTCGAGAATTAACATTCCGGGAAGGCTCGCGGGTGGCGAACGGTGGTGGGCGTTGGGGAAGGGGGAGAAGGTGAAGGAAGAAGAAACGGAAGAAGAAGAAGAGGAGGCCGGGTGAGAGGCAGGACGGGAGAGGTGAGGGGGAGGGAACGGGGAGTAGCAGCAAAGGTGGCGAGGGGTGCGTGCGTGCTGGCCTCACTCACAAAACAACAGGAGCATTACTGCCTCTCGGCGACCCCCTCGCGAACCACACCGCCGACTTAGCGACCCCCCACCCCCTTCCACAGCTCCCTTTAAGAGAACCTTCACAACCTTCCACGACGTTCGTTTCCACCGTCTACGATTCTCTCTCTTGCTCTCGCCCGCGACCCCTTCTTTTCCTACACGCTACCGCCGATGAGTGTGTGCCTGTTTGTGTGCGCCCGTGTGCGTGAGAGGCCGGCGTGCGTGTGCACGCGTTTAGTCCGTGTACGTGTGTATTCATGCAACGCCGCTACGCGCGTTTGGGTACATTCTATACACACGTACGTGCGGGTTGGCGAGAGTAGGCGTCGCAGGGGAGGCAAAACTCGGCTGATGGCGGAGCGGAGAGGGTGGTGGCTGGCTGTCTTATTCTTTCCACTCATTAAGGCGGATCGATGTGGCAGTAGATGCGGCAATGGTGGGGGTGTACATAGTGGGTGGCCGATGGGAAAGACCGGCACAGGGCGCGAGAGATTGTCGGGCGAGATGTATATGTCACACTTGCCTCGCGATCTGCCTAAAATATTCGACGCTGTTTCTCTTCTAACCTCGGACTTGCTTACCCGACGCTTACTTTTTCCTTTCTCTTCGCTTTTTCTATTGTCTCGTGTATCGCGTGATTAGTCGCGAGTTCTGGATTGATTTTTCTCCCGAGCCACCGACTATTTCGCAACGCAGTCTTAGCACGCACTTCCACGCGATTGCGAATGAACCTGGCATATCAAAATTCAGAGTAGCATTGTGAATCCATAACGGCGGTCATTGGGAAAATCAGTTGGTGAAGAGTAACTGCAACGTTTAATTTTCGACATCGAAACAATACTTAACAATTCCTGCTTCATCCTATGAAACTCCGTGAGGTATATACGGGCGTTTTATATAAGTGAGCTAGCTCGCGGCTTTGAAAACACCTACGCCGGGTATTTATAAGTGGCGCAAATAACTTGTTTACGCACCGCCAGTGCTTCACAGCTGATCGCGCCAGTCGATAGTATAATAATTTGGTTGGTGATTAACCCATTAGTTACTGCGCGTGAAATTGATTAAGATCTGCAACTTTCAACATACGCGTTCACGTTGCCGGTACTAAATATCTCGTTAACTCGAACCGATGTAACCACGGATTTTTTCGGCGCGCACGTAAATCGCGTTAGGGCGATCGATTGAAGTAATGAAAGATCTCGATCGGAAAATGGCGGCACTATTGCGAGGTGGTAGAGCGGGAGGGTGAAACTGTGAATAAACTTAGGGGGAAAGATTGAGTTGAAGAGAGTCGATATTAGAGGGCGAAAACCACGTGCGCCGCCACGTGGTGACTGACCCCCACTCTGATATCCGAAGTCCCCGACCAGCAGCCCTCGCAAACGCGCGCCGACGCCAGCTGACCACGCAGTGGACCACCCCACACCACTGTGCTGGAAATCTCTGCCACGAAACCACTCCAATGTCCGGCTCGCGACCTTTATCCTCCGACCACGTGGTCTGGAACAATCGCCTTATCGTCTTATTGCCGCGATGGCGCCGTTGCGAGAGGATGTGTCTTTCCGGATATTAACCCTTTCGCGTCAATTATTATTTTCCGTTTCAGCTGTACAGAAATCGCGGCATTGTACAGAGGATACCAACAACATCCCGTATTCGTCGCGATGGATTGGACGGCTTGCGAGCTACATTAAAATTTCGCAGGTTCAAAGGTTTTCTTCATCGCGGCGGCTAAATAGCACTGTATGAATATTCATGCAGGCAGTCTATTTTCGGCAAATTTGCGGACGCATAAAAGTGACACACGGCAGGATAACGCGCTGTGAATTGTTAATCGCGAGATCGGCATTGTTCGTCAATTGACGGCGAAACGGGGAGGTGAAAGGGTGAGGGAACGCGCGAGCGAGCATTCTCAGCCGACGGATAATGTCGTGTTACCTCGGCCTCGCGATGCGGCAGTGCTCTTTTCGGGAAATTCGTCGAATCAATCGCAACAAACCACCGGCATACGTGTGACGCTTTGTATGCAAATCATAGGAGAACCACGCCCACGCGCGGACCGTGCCTCGTCCTTGCACGTTCCCCGGCCCCCTAATGACGCAAGCGGAGCAAAACAAAGAAAGGTTTATACACCGTCGTGCAACCTCCGAGCTCGGCTCGCTCACTCACATGCGCGCAAATGAAATCGATTAAAATGCTGGGCGCAACTTCTAGGCAGGGAGAGAAAGAGAGAAAGCAAAGGAAAGCCACCCCGCCGAACTCCCACTCCTTCGTCTTCGTAAGAAACCGAGAAAACCCTAGCGTGCGTTTCGGCCTGTCTTAGTGTGATTACTCGCAATGGTAGCACACGCGCAGCTTTCCATATAACGGAGCGCGATAATAAATATACAATCACGTACACCGAGATGCGTCTCTACCAGCCGTTTGTTACTGCCAGCACATGCACACCACACCACTGCCGAAAGATGCGCTGGATACTTATATATACAAGGTGGATGGAAATAATCGGTTCGTTTGATCGCGAAGTTAACCGTTGTTTTCGTCGTATTTCGCAATCCGTTTTTTATTTTTGACCAAATAACGCTTAACGAAATACTAGCCGCAACAAACCCTCAGGTTGGTTGATCACTTCATGCCTATAACTTTATTCAAACGATTTCATTTGAATTGCATTTGATTTGAGCAGACTCGAAAAATGATGTCATGATACAGGTTCACACTTCTATTTTGGATATGTAACATCGATACACAGTTCAACTTGTGCGCTAAAAATCGATGCACTGTGTATAGCCTTTAACAAATTTCAGTCAAAATGCTTATTAACACATCTAATCAATATTAGAGAGTTCCATTTTTTTCATTTGCATTAAAAACTCCATATGTAACAGTCATTACAAATGGACAGCAACGGGAATTAAACATTTTTCGTTACTTTATCACTATCAGATTAGTGTTACTTTTTCAAATCCACATTTTCATGTGATGACACATGAAGTGTGATTGACTGCCTGTTAAAAACATCTCCCGAAATGTAATAAAAACTAGTTGCAAATGTAGAATTGTCTACGTGTCAAAAAATCCCTCGCAATTGATAACTAGGAAATGGCATCTCGGTCAATAACTTTTATACTGAAAAAGTGATGCAACGTCTCCGATTAGACCTCTGCCCTCCCTCAACGAATGCCCAACATCAGCGCGAAGGTGAATCGACATATGTGATCCCTTGATTTTGGCATACCCTGTGCATCCGTATTTCCGCCCGGCCAAGAAAAAGTGTTCTGCGTTTGCTTTCGTGCGTCATACCGCCGTTGGTGTGCACGTATATGCGTGAGGCCGACGCGTGTGCGCGGCGGTATCGGTGTGTCGCGTAGTTAGTTTGCTGAGAGTAAATGAGTGCGCGGCACTCGCAGGCTGGCATGGTAAAAACAGTGGCCCTTCTTACCTACCCTTAACCGTGTCTCTTCGTCTCATTTCCCCGTCATCGCACCTTCCTCGCTCCATCTCGCTCTTTCCTCAACGTCTCCCACACCCCACCGAGCGCCGCGTCTCTCCCTCCTCCTTCTACACCTCCCAATACCCCGTTTCTGACAGTCTCGCGCGTTCGGGACGAGGGGTAAGATTCGTTTCTCTCGAATCCCGGGGTAACTACGAATTTTAAGCCCGGCAAACGCCGAAGAAGAACACTCGTACTCGCGGCGAGCTCTTGTAAATATTCAGCAGGCCCGGCAGCTCACGGCAACGCGCGCGCTTCGCCGATACTTTCACGTGTACATGGCAGCAGACCGTCTTCCCGGCAGGGAGAGAGAGAGAGATAGTTTCTGCTTCGAATTAATGGGCGAGTCGAGCATTCCTCCCTCGCCGATTTTCATAATACGGCCGCCAGAAAAATTGGCGCTCCACTCGCCCCTGCATCATATGAGGTCAGGTTAATTATGTAATTAATGTCGCTCTGAATTTATAACGTTTCGACAATTCCCTTTTTTTTCAAGCACTTTCAACGTTTCGTCGTTGGAATTAACCGCCTCGCAAGGAGCTGGAAACAATTGCCTTTTTATTCCTTCTCGTTCCCTCCCTCCAATCTCGGATATACCTCGCATTGAAAATACCACCATTGACGCACGTACTAGAAAATAACGCCGGTCGTATAAATATTCATACCTTCATACTCGTATGAATCACGATTACACGATTAAATAAGTTTTAATTGGATGAACTGATTCCTGCTTGACGCAAATGCGTGAACGGCTCGGTAGGACAAATTTTTGCGTCAGAAGCGCTACGTTATTTTTAGACAATCAAGTTATCGGTAGGAACTGAAAATCGATTGAAAATCACACCGCCTTGTAAAAAAAGAGCGAAGTGGAGTAGAGAAACGTCCGACGTTCAGATCCAGAGGTGCCGAAAGTCTGCGAGATAAAACAGGAAGCGAGGCTGGTTTTTGTCGCGAAGGCACGATACGCCTGTTCAGTCGATCCCCGCGTATTTAAGACAGGGTGAGCCTCGTCTTAATATTTCCGCGTTCTATTCTCCGTGGATTCTTCTGCTTTTCTCCTCCAGCCCACCCCCACTCAGTCCACCTCACTCGGCACGAGATCCGCACGGCATCGTCACATAAGCATACGCATTAGAAGCGAGCGAGCCACATATACGCGGTGGTGCGCTTGTGCTCGTCGTCGGCCCTTCGCCTTGCGCGCGCGCCCGCCAAATCACACAAGCACGTAAGCGTACACTTCTTCTTCATTTAGGTGGGAGACTACTCGGAGAAGGAAGAAGAGAGAGAAAGGGAAAGAAAGGAAGACAAAAGACGAGCGAGACAGGGTGACGGAGGGTGCAAGAAAACGTGGGGTGAGCGAGCGAGCAAGATGTAGAAGTATGCGGGACGGGTGACGCGAGGGTAGCTAAGACGCCTGGCTTCCAAGTAATTATAAAATGCAATCAATACTTTACATATTTTTCACGCAGCGTAGAGGGTGAGCTCCTCCGTACCACGTGACGGCTCGTTGCCGGGTATATTCGTACGGGGAAAAGCGCGAGATATTTTCCTTGAAATTATTACGACGAACGTGAATTTTAAACTGCAAATGCTTCTCCTTTTTCACCCGTAAGAACAACCTTGTCTCAATTAGCAGTAAAACAAATTTAAACATTCCCCGTTGTTTCTTCTCGCTGCACTTTGATTTTGTAATTCAGCGTTAAAATTGACCTTTATATTATTTATAACATTTTTATTTATTTATTTGTCAGCGTAATCCACTCAGTAGAATCGAACTTGGGATAAACGTCGAATCCGCGAAAGCTCGGGGTGGAAGTAGATTTTCCAGAGTTGCATTGCGAAGTAGTGATATGTCTTTCCGGAAAATGTTGCTCCTGTGTCCCACCGTGGGGGGACCCGGTAAGTCTGCCGGTGATTCGCCCACAAATGCGGGAATTTTTCGAATAACATTTTTCATAGTAGCAAAAAGCAACTAGTTGGGTGAACAACGTAAACGAAAAGGTGAAAAATGCAAACTTCCGCAGCCAGAAATAATACTACTGCTCGGGATTTTCTTTCTTTAATTCTTGCTGCTTCATGCGCGACTTCTTTTTCGTTCTTTCGCCTTCCAACCGCAACGTGGCCGTTTCGGCTAATGAACCGACGCATAAAATATTTAGTATTCAATTGAGAATAATTTGATTTTAAAATACTCGACAAATTTTAAAATTGGAGTAAATCGTAATCAATGCAGATTAATTTATTTGACAACGTTTTTATAATAAAATAAGTGTGATTTAACAAGTATGTAAACTATTTCGTAGTGATATTTCATTCCGCCGAAAATATAAGACGATAACAGTGAGATGAATTTTATGCATAATAAAACTTTTTACAAATGTAGCCTTAATTATGAAGTGACGTTAATCATGAATTGCATATAATTATAATAGACGTGCTCGACACCTTTAACATTTTCGCGTTAGAATAATCTGCCTACTTGAGCTCGCGGTCTGAAACCACTCCAACATTTCTCTCGAAATATAAATCCGGGAAGCATAATAAGTAAATAAAAATAACTGGAGCCCACTTTTCAAATTCACGTTTTATGATTTCAATTTTTTTCAAGTTTCGGATATATAAGTATAAAAGGGAAAATATTTTCTCCGCGTAAACGAATTACCTTACGATAAAATGAATTAAATACGTCTCCCCGCGATTTATTTTATTTCTGTTTCCCTCTTTCACTAACGTCAAAATCAAACAATGTAAGAATAAAGACAAAAGCGAGGCGAAAGATATTAAAACAAGTTGAAACTTTTCTGTCACATCGTAAATGACTTGTCTACCAAAGGCCCGTTAAGTCTTTCATAAATCTGTCATTGCCGATAAAATATGTCACCACCGTCATCTCTCCCAAAAAGTTGGAATCAGTAAACAGTCTTTTATCCCACCACGCGAGTCTTCAATTAATATATGAAAACAGTCCTTATCTCAGCAGTGTACTCTCTTCTTGCAGCATCTTGCAATCTCGCTGGTCTTCCCGCGCCCTACTCTAATCCTCATAAAGCTTTCAGAAAGTACGCAATGAAGAATCGAAAAGAAGTGGGAAGGAGAAACGAAGGGACGAAAGTGTAAACGAATGAACCAACGGATAGTGGACTGAAGATACAGGGAAATGGAGGAACGGAAAAAGAAAAAAAGAATAGATGAAAGAAGGATGAAGGAAGGAAGGAAGGAAGGAAGGAAGGAAGAGAGGGAGGGTGAGGGGAGGGAAGGAAGGTAGAAAGGAAGAATGAAGGAACGAGTGTGCAAGTGAGCGAGTAAGCGTTTAAGGGTTGGCGACTGAAGGTACTTGCATACGTACGACGTCTTCGGAATCCGAGGGAGAGCGCGGCGGGTGGGAAGGGGTAGGTCGAAGGGGGTCTCGAGGATGGTGGGTCGACAGCGGTCCGAGGCTGGAGGACGAGTGGAAACGGCGGTGTCGGGGGAGGCGAGGAAGGGCTGCTTCGTGCGAGAGCAAGGCTTCGGTAGGTTGGGACGGCCAGATTTTAACGATTCCTCTGCCGCGGAGTCTTAAGAGAAAGAATGGCGGGGATGGGGCGAAATGAGTGGGGAGAGAGACAGAGTCGCGTTGCGCTAAGGGGATGAGAGGCGGATGGTAAGACGAGGGGGGCCAGAGGGCCTGGCGGGGGGACTGGCGGCCGAGCGACGCGAAATGAAGAAATTCTATCTACATTTCCAACCCTTCATGCAACGTCTTACCCCTTGCGCCCAGAGACCAAGTCCTCGCAACCTCTCTCTTTCTCGCCTTCTCCCTTCTTCTTTTCTCTTTCTTCCGCTTCTCTTCTTCGGCTTCGTTCTCCAACTCTCCGCCGGAAGGACGACGAGGACGGAGGCACCACGCGTAAAGTAAGCCAGGCGAAGATGGAACGCCGCCCCGCCAGCAGCAACCACCCTACTGAGACAATACGACCGACCTCCCCCCTCAACCCTCCACTCCTTTTCAACCAGCATCACCACCACCATCAGCATCAGCGACACCAACACCAACCGCCGGCTCGAGCCTTTCGCTCTTTTTATCCTTCTTCCTCCTCATCACCATCCCTGGCCTCCTCTCCTTCTCTCTCTCACTGCTTCTTTCTCGCTCACCCGTGCCCGCTTCCTTCCCCTCCCCACCTCCTCCTGGCAGCACGTCCTACTCTCTTGCTCCTTATGCGCCGCTGCGCCACTTCTTTCCCTTTTCTTAAATACAAAAGCGAAAATTCTGCTTATTAGAATATTTCCCGAGCTCCTTCGTATACTCGAGTGAGCGAGCCAGAGAGGTGGTGTATCCGCGAATGTCTGGCCGACCGGCTACGGCAGCCATTACTATGATTGCATGCACGGTTCTATAATTATTGCCGTTATTATTATTATTATTACTATTATCGTTATTATTAGCATTAGTATTATTATTATTATTATGCTCGGTTATCTTATTTATGTTTTTATCGTTATTATGATTAAGACCATTTTCCGATGCGAGGAGTCATCGTTCCAACCAATCTTCTGACATTGATGATGCTACATGATTGCCATTTAACGCCGTTATTTTTTAATAACACATTCTGTATAAATCAGATTATGGAACGTGAACTGTACGATTGATTCTACAAAAGTTGAAGAACTGATATCGAACTTTAAAGTGGTATGGGAACACACAATAGTAAGTCTTACATTGTGATAACATTAATTACACTTTCTTCATCATAGTATATATTCACTACGTATGTGACATCAACTTTTGTAAAAAATGTCATTATTACTGTTACATTTCAATTAATATTATGCATTTATTACTTATAAGGTGTTTACTACATTCTATCTACTAAAATTGTCAATTATCAATTTAGCAAAGTTTACGCGATAGTTAAGTGTGAACTATATAGAACATTATAATCTTTTTTTCGTCGTCAACTGATTTCTAGTGATCTTGATAATAACTTATATTGCCAGGAAATTCGAAATTAAACATACGCTAAAATATAAGAATAATGTATTAACGAGGTTTCATATCATCATTCAATTTCATACCACCCAATATGTAAAAAGATATATTTTTTATGTTTTCAATTATCGTATTTTTTTTCCGTTTAAAACTATA
>JABFPT010000034.1:73752-89518 GCA_022817245.1 Nixonia krombeini | reverse complement strand
GAATATTAATTAGTATGTAAGTGGTCTTCACATTATTATTATTTTTATCGAGTATTTCCCAACTTTTGCTCTTTTAGAACGAGATGAAGAAGGTATCATATGTACAACACCTTTTTGGGTTGCGCAGTAGACTGAAATAATTGAGTTACAGCGGCCAGTGTTATTTTCTGTGATCAATCACAACACCTCTTTATTTGACCGAACGTAATACGTTTCAGAAGTGTACTATAATGCGATGATGTAACTATGGACTTTACAGAGGTATATCGAAATTAAAAGAACATAAATAACTTAAGCATAATCGTTTACGGACTAACGTACAACGAAGAAAAGTAGGCAAATAATGAAACACTGTTATTTTTGAGCAACTAGATTGTTAAATATGACATATGATTCTAGTAAATTTGCAATATAATAATTTAAAAAATTAGTACTTTATGTTCATATCTGATAAGGTAAGTTATGTAATAAAATAGAATGGAGTCTTAAATTGGCCAAGACAAGTTATGATGTAGATATTATTTCCAATATGAATGCTCTCAATGAAAAATTTATTACAACGTCTTTTCTTTTAATTTATTTTATATTAACATGAAAATATTATTACTTATGTTTTTACATAGGTTTCTTTTATTTTTTACAGTTATCTGAAAGTACAGATGATGAAAAGTCGTCATCAGTTCCGCCGTCGTTTCAGTTTACAACCGTCATCTTTGAAGGAGGATCAAGAAGAAGGATCGAACAAAAATGGCAGGTGAATATAGAGAAACAAATAAATTTCATTCAGTTTAGTTTTTGTTAATTGCCGCACATTTTATATACACACTACGTGTACTTTCGTTAATTAAGAAAGAATCCCTAGGGGTTTGCCTTTGGCGATGATACAGAAATTATATATCAGATTTTGACGTTCGCCATGTAATTAAGTGTATGCAAATTCCTACGGGCTATTTATAGTATTGTATAGGTGAGCGGTTATGACTCCAATATTTCATGTACAAAATTTAAAAATTTAAGAAATTAATAAATAAACAAATTCATATTTAAGTAAATAAACACAATAAAGTAATTACGAACATAAATTATTTTCTATTTTTAAAAGTGCATGTTTGAGCAGCTTGATCTAAACTATCTTGTAAAATAAAGCCAGTGAGGATCGTGTAGTCGAATTAATTGTATTTGGCAATTAAAGTATTAAGTCAAAAATAAATATACTAATGATACTTTAACGTTCTAAAAATGGTTTTATTTATGCTACGAAAAGTTCACGAGGTTTACCTGACGAGTACTTTCAGACCTTCACTTTCCGAACATTTGATGAACACTTCCATTTACTCTGCTTAATAAGGGTTTCCCAACATGGAAACATCAGGCACGAAGTAAGAGTGTAAATTATTCATTAATGTTATGTTTGACAACCGTATTAAGACCGGACTTCTGTCTACAGATCATTCAACCCTCGAACTTTTGATTACCGCCTTTTCACCTTATCTGCTTTCCGGACAGTCTTACTTCTGGACAAGTTCATGATATTTTAATTCACGTCGCAGCCTCGACCCTTTTGCGCGATTCATCGCGTCTTCTCTCTCATAAGCCGACCTACAATCTTCGTGGTAGCGCGTTTTAAAAGCTAGGTCTTTAATTTCGCGGCAGAGTATCTTTGAAAATAGAAACCTCTTTGTATGGCACGTAATAACGACCAAAGCCAACTTTTTAATAATAAGCAAGTGAAATGTAAAAGAAATAAAACAGAAAGAAAAACCTGTGCAGAGGGAGCGTTTACGCCGAAGAGTAATGTAGGAAAAATGGAGTTATAAAGAAACGGAAGAAGTCCAAGTAGGTGAAGTAGGGACCTTAAATTACCATCATCTGCGCACTTTGTTTCCTTTTTTAAGACACTTTATGGTAATAATATTCTTCTGTTCTTATCATGTTTGATGTATAGAATAATGTACAAACTGATAATCAAGATTAGATAAAAACATCTTTAAAAAACAGTACGTTGTAGTAAAACACATTTTCTTATTGATACCATGTTCAGTTTTCTATTACGTGTATAAATAAAACCGATAATACATGTAATTAATAGAAAATGTAAAAAAATAAATGATACAATTAATATAAGTAAGAACTGAAAACTGGAAGCAAATTGTATTTTGTGTACTTTGCCACTATTAATAAATTAATTTTGACGTTCATTGCAGATAAGTATTGATACTTAAATAATGTTGTAAATATTGAAGTTTCCATTGTCACAATTCTGTGCTAACAAAATTTCCAAGACATGAAAAAGAAAGTTGGTTCGGTATTTAAAAAATCCTCCCTATGGTTTGATTACTATTCCTTGTAATATTGTAATTTACTTTGAGATAAATTCAGCAAATTTTGCTACTTGAATTCTGATTCAAAGTTTATATTTATAATTACTTTAAAAGTAAATACAAGTAAATACAACGAATCGTCGTTTAACCCCTTGAGTACTGTAAACACCGATAGACGCTTAAAAAATTACGTAAATTGTACGCTTAAAGAAAAATTGCGCCGTTCTTGATGTACGTCGTAACTGAATTCCTACCGTCTGATACAACTGATGCGACTGTAAATTTGCCATACTCAAGATATTAAATAATTAAGAAGTTAAAAAAATGAAATCAGTTTAATTTTTAAGAAATATTATTGTAGCAATTGTTTTTTATAAAGATATTTATCTGTCTTCTAGACATGAGAGGCTTTCCGAATCTGACAACGGTGGTAAAGCATCCGAAAATTCAGTGCGTCATAAAGTTGTTGTAATGGGTGCGGCGAAGGTTGGCAAATCGGCGATAATCAATCAGTTTCTTTACAATACCTTTACTCCGAAATACAAACGCACCGTCGAAGAAATGCACCACGGAGATTTCAACGTTTCTGGCATCCACTTAACTCTTGACATTCTAGACACCTCAGGGTCCTATGAGTTTCCTGCTATGCGGGATCTTTCTATAAAATCTGCAGATGCGTTTATTCTTGTATATGATGTGAATGATTTAAACACTTTCTTAGAAGTAAAGGCTTTACGTGATCAGATCATGAACGCAAAAGGGGCTGTACCAATAGTTGTTGTAGGAAATAAAATCGATTTAGTTCAAGAACAAGAGGTAATTTGATTTTACTTCTGTGACAGAGAACAATAATTTATACTTTTATTTAAACAACTTTTACAAAATACGCATTTAATATTTCTTTTTTTGTTCGTTTCTGCCTACAGAATGACATTATCATTAAGACTAGAGTTACAAAATACTTTACATTTTGCAGACGGATACTGAGAGTATGCGAAGACTCGTTACAATAGAATGGGAGAACGGTTTTGTTGAGGTGTCGGCAAAGGAGAATTTAAACATCACCCAGGTGTTTAAGGAATTACTGATCCAAGCGAAGGTGACGTACAATTTAAGCCCGGCATTACGACGACGTCGACGTCAATCTTTGCCTCCACCCCAACATCTCAATTCAAGGACTAGCAGTGCTCATGTACCATCACCCGCTCAACTGCAACATCTTCAACAAATTCGTGAGCGATCCGACTCTAAGAGGAACTCTTGTATCCTTTCTTAAAAGATTTTTCATTAAACCATGCGGCTCGATAACGCCGTGCAATATCCTACTCGAACTTCTTCTTGAAGAGCAATCTCTCATGTTATCCAACTTTTATGAATAACTTTGTTGAGGACCAAAGAATCTAACTTATACTTAAGGCTTAACTTTCAGCTATGTGGTCTTGTATCAAGTTGTTCATACGATTGTTCACCTGGAAGTTAACATTTATCAGGAAATCATGCAGTTGGACCTCAGTAAAGTGAAATAAAAATTAAATATTTCAAAAATATATTTTGTAATTAAAGTTGGTTAACGAAAATAACATTTTCGACGTGAATCATTGAATTATACACACTAGAATGAGAGTGATATGTGTGTAGCACATTCTACTTCTTTGTACAAATTACAAAAATGATTGTTACCTCTAATTCGAAAATTATATATTAAAAACTATCTTTATTATTAAAAATATATTGCAAAATATTACAAAGTTGTAGGTGATTCAAGTAGATACGTAATTTACCAAATTTCAAAGCTGAAGAAAATATTATAATTAAAAACATGTACTTTAAAATAATTTATGTATACCATAGTACTTACAACAGTTTTGCATATGAGATTTCTTTCCCTTTATACATTTCTATCTGAGTACCTTACATAGTAAATTCTTACCGAATTCAAAAACATTTTACATGGATCGTACATGTTATTTGTAGCAGTAGCATTTGACAACAATGTTCTTGCAAACTGTACATGTCTCTGTGTGATAAGTGGCCTAAATGGAGTATTCAACGTATGTCACATACCAGTTGCAGCAGATAGCAATTATATTTTCTTATATACAAACTATTTGTTTATCTTGAAAATTTTTTTAAACTTTCAATTACATTGTTACATCCTATAACTTAAAAAAATATATGGCTTGGTCACTTGCTACTTCTATACAAATCGAATTTAATCGTTCGTGATAATTCAAGAATAATAATACATTTGATGAGAAAAGTATTCTTAATTGTATAAAATACTTATACATTGAGTCTTGATGTAACAATCCTACAATATATATGTAAGTGCGTATTTATATATTTTGAAGTTTTCCGCGAAATATATAATTTTGGCATTCAACATGTGATGGAGTGCGTAATTGCTTATAATTAAGGATCCGTAAAGGTATTTATTACTACAGAAATTTATTTAACAACTTTGACATGAATCCAATTATTTCGAGTTAGTTTCTTGATACAGAGAGGATCCTTAATGTAGATCATAATTGTAATCTTGCTTCTGATTATTTCTATATTAATGAATTATTTTTATATTCTTCGCCTTCATACATTGAGGATTATTAAGGAAGAAACAAAAGTGGCATACATTCTAAAATATTTTTTAGTCAATCAAAATTAACGTAAATCACAAGCAAATATACACATTCAGAATTTATATTTAAAGATGTTATTGTGAATTATCGGCACAGAGAATCTGAAGAGCAAATAATTTTAAGTTACGTGAATTTAAATATTTGTTACAAAAATTATTTTCAAAGAATATTATTGTAAAATAATGTTTCTACATAGTAAACGATGTGTGTTGTATGAACCTTCTACCGAGATATAAAAACTGGAATTATACATGATCAATTTCAAAAATTATACAAACTTCAAGTTGAAACATACACGTATTACTTTGATAGACAAATCTTTATTATTATATGTATAAAAGAAAAATTAATGCAAATGTATCGGTATGTAAACATTTTCTACAAAAAAAGGTTACATGTACTAAAGTAATTTTTCTTGAAAAATGCAGCTACGCTGTACAAAAAATAAATCGTTTTGATTGTGTACAATGATAATAGTTAAAAAAAGTTACATTCAGCTCAAGTAAAATAAAAATTTAATGAATGCAAATGTTATCAAAACACTTTATTAACTGTCACTAGATTTCTTAAATACAGGATTTTTTCCGCAAAAGACTAATAATTGTTCAATAAATACACTAATTAAACATATTATTTACTTCATTATTTCATACACGACAGAACCATATTAATTTTAGTATATATTATTTTGTGTATTTTTGCGTTTCCGTAATTTTACTGTCATATATGTATACTCATAATTTTAGTCATTGGAACAGTACGTATGTATATAAACAAACATGTCAAGATGGATAATTTAACTGAACAAAATACCATACTTTCTTAGCGGAAGTATCTCTTTGAAACATCCGTTTTCATTATATATTTTAAGTTAAGGCAAAACAACAAAGTGACTTGTCACAAAAATGAATCTTTTTCTTCATAAACTGGAAACTTAAACTTTCCTGAAGATTTGAAACCTTGGTTACATTACAGTACAGGATCTTTAACTTAAAACTACAAGTAAACTTATATCAGAGTGTTAAGATCCATTGATATTAACTTTGGCAAATAAAAATTACCTAAACGCTATTTGAATCGACATATTGTACAGGAATAAGAGCAACATAATAATGAGAGCTTCAATGGTTTCATTGAGTTTCTTTTTCACACATTTAATAATTCAATTACGTTAAAGCAGACGTACAACTATTTTCTTTTATATTTTTGACAACATAATTTGGAAAAATCGTGTATAAGACCGTACTTGCCGTGAAGTAATAAACAACACCCTCTACTGAGTTAATCATATATTACTATTTCGAAATGAACACAATTTTTAAACATTGTCTAATAAAGGTAATTTTAAATCGCCACGACCTAATACTGCAAGAAAATAAATTTGGTCACACAAATTCACAAAGTGCTGTTCAAATTCATGTTTAGACACGCCACTATGCTGTTTTGCTTTAATAAATAATGGGTATTTGATGACCGGCATCAGCAGATTTTCCTGTAAAAACTTCGATATGCGTTATGTCCATTGCGATAGAACCAGCTGATTAAATGAAATATAAGTGTAATACCACTCTAATCAAATTGTTTAATATCTAGTACCAAGGACTGGTCTACTCAATATAAAATTGGCATATTTGCTACTAAAGAAATTACAAGAATTAACATAAGGGGGGAGGAGGGAAGTTGTTTACAGTACGGTAAAATATGTCCTTAGGCGGTGCTCCATCTTTCATTAATATAAATAAATATTTCAAGCTGATTGCTATATCGACGAAATTGCAAATGATACAGTAGTCAAAATCCTCTGAATACGAGATGACTAATAAAAGACGGCAAAAAGCAGTCTTTATGTATCACTTATTCACAGAGTTAAGTGTATGGAATATAATTCTATCTACAAAAAACATAATGTGTATATCAAATATAATGATATTTGATAAATGTGTTTGTTGGTCCCTCCTCATATATTTTAATGTAATATGAAATATATACCTATAATTAGTAAGAAGATTGTGTCGATCAGTTACTTAGTTTCTTTATCATCTCAATTTAAAAATGGAAGAACAAAATGCGAATTTCAGATATATTTTACTGTATTATTTCCGAAAAAGCAAGAACAAATCGCAAGCATACACAAAGTTATGTGCCGTATATGGGAATAAAGCCTTGAAAAAAAGGCAGTACTAAAATGGCTTCGACAAATTTCATTCTGGTGATTTTTCACTCAAAATTGCAAACGATCCGACCGTCCAGTTGAAGTTGATGAGAGAAATATAAAGGCCATTATTGATTCGGATCGTCATAGCATAACACGTGAGATGGAAGAGAAGCTCAATGTATCGCACACATGAATTCAACAAATTTTAAAACAGCCATGTTAAGAAACTTAATTTATAGGTTCCTCATCAGCTTAAAGATATTCATTTGACGCAACGCATTAGCATCTGCGATAAGCTTCTGAAACGCAAGGAAGTTGATCCATTTCTGAAACGACTGATTACTGACGACGAAAAATGGACAGTTTATGACAACGTTAATAGAAAAAGTCGTGGGTGAAGCAGGACGAACTATCTTGAAATATCAAAAGCTGTAATTCACCAACAACAAATTATGCTGTCAGCTTGGTGGGATAATAAGGAAATTCTGCACTTTAAACTTTTATCAAGACACCAAACGGTTAATTTGAACGTTCAACAACTCACCAAACTAAGCAATGCAGTTCGACAAAATCGACCAGAATTAGCAAATTGTAAGGGTGTTGTTTTTCAACATGATAATGCAAAGCCCCACATATCTTTGGTTGCTCGTCAAATTGCTCATTATTGGAGCTAGGTTAGGATGTGTTGCCACAACCGCCATATAACCTTGACCTTGCACCTTCAGATTTACATTTATTTCATTCCAGGCAGAAATCTTTAAATTTATCACCAATTATTAAAGTGTACAATATTGCTCATGCATGTTTCATACAACATGTGAATGAGGTTAAATTAAATGTTATACACATGTTCATTCATATTAATTAGAAATATTTAGTCTGTCATCTACATTTCAAAAATGATGTCTATGCAATGTATGGAACAGGACACTTTTAATCAGTGTGTACATACAATAGAATATAACCACAATTCATTCACTTATATGTTTACCAATTCTATTACTTAGTAACAATTACGCATACGAATCACCTAAATATGTTTCGCACTGAACATATCAATAAAAATAGTATTCAAAAAATTAAATTTTTATCTTTAGTTTTTTTACTAAATACAAAAGTTTGAGAATTAAGTTTAAGGAAATACGTAATAGTCACAAATTGCATTAACTTAAAACACACGAAGTTATCAGTAAAGTGAAAGTACATTTGTAAAACAAAAAATCGTACAAAAATCTTTATACATTTTAACTTTCAAAGCTGCCGTGTTGAAAAAATGTATTATTATACATACATATGTATAATTAGAGGCATGATATCCAGACTCATGCATAGTATACGACATGTTTTGCTTTTTTGTATTCAAAAAGTTGCATGATTATTTATGTATGTCCATATACAGTAAAGAAACTTTTTTATTAAGACGTTCATGCCGGCGCTGATATTCATGTTTTTTGTTGTGAGACGGTGCTTGTTAAATTTCCATTATTTAAATTTTGAACTGTATTGAAGTAGTTACTAAACTAACTACTTTTTTGATTATATGCAGAATCTGATCGAATATTGAAGTGTGACCCACCGGTGGTACGCGCCGGCGTGAACGTGTTAAGTGAAATGTTAAGTAAATAGTCAAGATTTCAAAAGGTCTAGTCAAATTTAATCTATTTTGGATTCTCCCGTTGCTTTGTTATACGTTAAACAAATTTAAATATGAGTTACTGAAGGACTCGCAATCGATTAAATTGTTTCAGTATAAGAATTTTGCTGTGAATAACAATATCAATACTATTTTTCTTTTGATATAATGATAATTATTTGTATATATTTACACGTTCACATTTCATATGTCTCTAAAACAATTTTAAATACATATCGGAAATATAATTCGTTCTTTTTAATTCAAATTTTTTATGAGTTATATGGTATTATCTTCATCATTTGTAATGTCAATAATGCTATAAACAAGTCTTCTTTGAAATGATTCGCGAATATTTATAGACGGTATAAATATAATTATAGAGAACAGCTTTTGTTTCTTACGAACAATCTCCGTTATATAAATCAACATTATTTCTCAAATTTTAATTCTTATACATTTTGAAAATTAATAGATTACATTATTAATTACATTAATTACATTAATTTGTAATAAATTATTGTATTAACATGTCTACAAAATTTAACACATTTAAAAAATGTTGATCATTCACAAAGCATTAATGAAATTCTTTTCATAGTACAGAAGGAATAGAGATGGAGTCAAAAGGAACTCCTGCTAGAAAAAATACACAATTCCTTATTCATATGTCTTCAATTGTAACAATAATATACCGTTGATAGGATATATAACGAAGTTTACCTGAAACGTTGTCATCAAATACGAAATTACTCAATCATGAGTTCTTTCAATGATCTAACCACTATTTTTGATTCACAATACTGCTTTCAGCATATATTTAAGTATATGATTATTCGAAATTCGATGAAATTACGTTCAAAACTTTTTAATTACAAAATAGTCACTATACAAGATAATTTAATTATTAGTTTAAAATAAGCCGAATGTGCAATAAATTATTTGTAAGTAACTGAAATAAAATGAAAGATGGTTTTTTTTAATTTACAAGGAATATTCTTGCATTTTCTGCCGATATCACAAAACATTAAAATATACATCCATTAGACTTAATTACAACGTATTCGAACAAGAGGGAGTATGATATTAAAATCAGAGTTGAGCCAAATGTCGAAGGATTTACTCAAAACTACCTATAATTTGTTTTTCCTTAATTAGACGTAAATGAAACAATTTATAATCGTGTTTTGTTTTAAAAGATCGTTTTTAATGATAATTTTTTAATTTATGAATTAACTGATTTTATACGACCTCCAAGAATACGAGAACTAGTGTTTAATTTTATGTTCGTTAAACAATAAAAGAATGCTATATAATAGTCAACCAAGTAATTCATGTATATGTCTATATTTTGCGTCCAACTACATTCTTCCAAATGAAAGTGAAAACAAAGTAAGTTCATCGTGATATTATAGGTGCTTTATGTATAAATAATTAATAAATCAACATTAAAATCACACGCAATAATTGTGTAATGTAGTATTCGACATAACAATTAAATTTTATTTTTTTATAATGTGTTGGGAACCCAGTTTTATGTAGAATTTTCATTAATTTAACCATACTGAATAATGTATAAAATCGTCGAGAAAAACCTGAAACGAACTGATCGTTGACAGACGAAAGTAAAAACATAAAAATAACAATTATTTTATTAAATTTTTTCTTCCTCATTATCGTATCTTTAATGTAAAACGTTCACTGTGAAGTCGTTTGTAACAGAACACTGGTTAATTCAATACGAATGATTCAAATAACAATGATGAAATCAAACATCCCAGACAAATACTGTAGAGGCAATGTTTAACAAATATTAAGAATAATAGATACAACGCTAGTTTACAAGCATTAACTTAATATATATTTTATAAATAATTACGACATTTGTGTCAAAATAAATATAAAAGATATTTAATAATCTTTCAAATGCATAATAAAGAAGTGTGCTTATATTAATATCTGCTTACTTTTTATTTATAATATTTCAAATATTTATCGATTGTATTTGTTTTTTCTTAAAAAGATTCAAAACATGCATGTGAATTTTAATAAAAATGTTAAATATCTTGAATATTACATTCTATATAAATATAACAAAGTATATTTTCATCAATGTTGAATTTTTATATTTGCAAATCAAGACAAGACAGTAGAAGTTCTACAGTTTTACAAACATATATTACACATCAAGTACTTTTTAAATGTGCATAATTATTACTCAACATCTGACATCAAATGATAAAAATTCTAATTGCAGTGGCATTATACGAAGTATAAAATTTATTTACTGGATACTTTTAATTAATTCATTACCTATATGATATAATTTGTTTTAAATGAATAGTTTTATAATTAAATTTTACTTTAGAATAAGCGGAAATGTGCATATGTACATGCGCTCTCACGAAATGATACGATCGTTATATTTATTTTTGCAAACTTTGTTGCATAAATATGCTACTACTTCCAGATTTATTCGATATTAGTTCAATATGAATCAATTTAAATGAAAGCTTATTTGTCATATAAATCTAGTGCGTTTCTCTTGTGCCAAAATTGCAGGGAACGCTATAGCGCTTTTGTGGATCAGAATCAGTTTTGCGTTTCTTAAAACCGGTTGCATTCATAGAACATACGACTTCTACTCACTTTAATGATAAAAAATTGTAAATGTTTTTTTACTTTAGAAAAATGTTTTAAGGAATGGTGTAGGCAATACCTAATATATATGGCCTGATAGTTATTCAGAATTGACCAGTGATGATACAGTTCATATGTGATTTTTTATATTTTTTTTTGTAGTAACCGAATTTTTTGTGATCTGATTAGATAACTAATCTTATTATATTTTTTTCATACGCACTCAGTCACTTCTGCATTTTTGGTATATATCTGCAAAATTTGGTTAGCAGTCAAACGGTTAAACTTTTCCGGCTTAAAGTTAATTCCAAATGGCATTTTCCATCTACATTAAATATGGATTTTTACGCAAAGTTTTTAACATATATGTTTTAATTTGAACATTCTATCAAAATATATGAAACATTTTGTGTTATTATATCGTTTTCTAACGAATGAAGCCTAACACTCTCATCTGGGATATTCGATTAATTAAGTAACGTTTTTTACGACATTTTTTATCATGCATTTCTTTTGAATTGCACTGCAACTCAGATAGATATCATTAATTAAAATATAAGAATTATCATGCGATTCTATTTGATGCTGTTCTCCTGTAAATAGAAATACAAAACAATCAATTGTACAGTGAACTAAAGGGACACTTTCCCTTTAGCATCTAAAACATTTTTACTAAATTAATTAATTTCAGTTAATAGCTGCTAACGGTTAAATGGTAAAAATATTCACAAAAATAAATAGAATAAGTATAAACGTTCTTATATGTGTAATGAAATGTAGCAATAAAATGACACTTTATCCAACCCCTGTGTAAAGTGTGTAGGAGTAACGTCAATTCACAAGAAAAGGTTCCGCAAAACACCGAAAACGGAACCGTACTCTCCGTGTCTCAGGACGGCAAGTTATTGAGTTCCAAACCATTCTGGGCACTGGTCCTAAGTACAAGGTCTTCACTCTTATGCAATAAAACATTTTTTAGATCACGCAGTTTTTGTTGTTGTTGACAGAAAGACGAATGTCTCGGTAAAGTAGCGATGGCATTCATCTCTTGATTTCTTAATCGCGATTCATTATCGGATTCTGAATTGTGTCTGCGTTTTCCTGGTAGTTGTCGCAATGGTGTCACTTCACGTTCCTCAAAATAATGTGGCACTGCCTGTAGTGAAATCGTATTCCTACGATCATTAAATAACGACCTGTAAATGTAAGTACTTATAAATAAAATTTTTAATTGGATAAAAAACACCAATTTGTAATTAAAAACTATGTTCCCGATTAAATAAGTAATAGTTCTATTTTGTTTATATTGTTCCAAACATAAATATTTTATATCAATGTATACCATATCTTTCATAAAACATAATTTTGAACATAAAAAGTGTGTTCATAAAATTTGGTGTATAAATAATTGTATTGTTTTCATTATCAGAAGCTTTTTATAAATTCTTTACTCATAATTTTTTAAGTCTATTACCTTTTCTCGTTAGACATTCAGTCATTATAAACACATTGAGCGGCGGCCCGCGATAATGCGGGTTTTTGAGGTGTGTTGGTAAACGAAAATGTATAAAGTTTTAAATATTTTCTTTAGCTACTCATTGTTTAGAAACAAGCAACTAAGGCCTGTATTTGGACTTTAAGTGGCTGATGTTTTGCCAGCGCTCAGGCTAGAAATGTCTCAATGTCGCCAGCACTCAGTGTGTTAATTAATGAGTCTAATATGTTATTTTTCCTTCTAAATTTTCTTTAAAGTTATTAATATGCTTTAATATTGTGTTAAAACTGGTTTAAAGTGTATTATTAATATTTTCCTATGAAAATGACGTTAATTTATATTTACCTGGGATTTAATGTTACTTCCTTCGTTGAGCCGAAACTTTTTATTCCCGAACATGTACGTTCCGGACTTGATATCAATCCCTCAACAGACTCGTACGGCTCACTGGTGCATTTTTCAATTTTAACCTCTGTGACATTTTGTCGTATAAGATTGTCTGGCACAACTGCGGGTAATGGTTCTTGAGAAAGTGGTGGCCATTTTGGATCATGTGCCATGTCCCTTTCGATTTTCAAGTAACGGCGTTTTGATTTATCAATATTATGCCATTTGTGACGTAGCTTACGGAAAATAAGATACTCAATGACAAAATGTTCAAGAAAAATGGATACAATAAAATTCAGGATGCCGTATCCAATGACTATAAAACGGAAGCTAATATTAGATGGTAAGACAAGTTGAAAGAAATCTGCGAGCCAATGGAATGGATTAATTGCAAGATAGGTCGAGAAGAAAGTTAAAAAAACAAAGGAAGCAACGAGACCATAATTAGTGAACACAGATTTACGGTAAGGATGACCTTTTGAAAAGACGACTGCGAGAATAATATACTGAAAGGAACTGACAATGAATATTGTATAATTTTCCGGACATCCTACATCATCTTTATCTTTGGCACTTGCATTAAATTGTTTGTACCCCTCCATTTGTTGAAGATGCCAAAGACTTGTGTATTGTACAATAGCAATAACAAGAATCTGAGAAGTTAAGCTAAGCATTGGTGTTACGCTAATAAGGCTTGTAAGAGGTGGTTGTTTTACTAAAGGACCGTTATAGGCTTTCGTACGACCAAAGAAAAATGCAAACATAGAGATAATGAAGAGATCGATGTATAGAAATTCTCTGTCAGTGAGATTGGACTCTATACCGTACAATAACATCACAGAAATAAATTGTGTCAAGGAATATGCAACCATATACTTGAAAATGCCAAAAGATGTGACTAAAGCTGCGCGACCTTCACGTATTACTGCCAATACACAACGAATATTAGTTTCACGGCTGGTGAACGGCGAAGCTACTGAAGACTCTGTATCAGAGAGTGATATACCCGTATGTGCTGCCTTTAGTGCTCCACAGTCATTTGCACCATCACCCACCATAGCTGCGCAGAAATTATATCATCAAAATGTGCGTATGTATTATTAAAATTACTATAATATTTTAATGTATACATTACTCAACTTATAATACATCACATCAATAATATTAATTTCATTTAAACAATTACATTTTGCAGTACATAGTTAATGTTAAGAAGCAGTATAAATTATTCTTAACAGTACATCGAGATGAGCAAACACTACTATAAGATTATCACATAAAAACAGATTGTAATGTAACATGTTTAATTGTTTGAGTGCCAAGCGGCGATATTGCGCTTCTTCTGTTCTGTGAGAATAGTACCAGCCCTGTAGGCTGTGAAGCCGACAATTGCAGTACGCTCGGTTTCTGTCGAAGGGTGACTTTATGGTCACCGTTAACTTTCAGGTACATTAAAATAAAATTGATGTAATATCACACTTTGTGTATACAAATATACACTCTGTGTATACGTGCACACGATTTTATTCATATAAACAAATATTACTATAATAATATACTGAAGCAAATAATGTAGAATAGACAAGCGCTATTGCGCCGCTTGGCACTTTCCGTATCGCAATCAACAAAGACCCGTGGCACACAAACGGTTAAGGAAATCAATTTTATTGTTTCAACAAATTACAATTAAAGTGTATCAAAAACATGATTCTAAACATTTCTGCAAAAACTTACAAAAATATAGGAATCAGAAAAAACGAATAAAATCTAAAAAAATCTAATCTTTTGTAATATTATAACATGTAAAACCCAGTGATAATATGATAAATTAATTTTCGTCATAACTGTAATTTTAATAATAAATATATTTGATCAATAAATTTTACATAAGAGATATGTTTAATTTGTGTATTTTGTTGTGCTTATAGCATTGTAAATTATAACATAAATTTGATCACGCTATTTAGATTTTGTGTCTAAAAGTCCTATTTTGAACGCTATGGACAACAGACGGTGCATATATCACGTAGTTGCTTTTTTTAACGTAAATACCAATTAAACATTTTGTATTTCATTGTTATTTTTTCAATAATTTTTATTTAACCAAACGTGAAACACTTATAAATTTATAGTACGCATATATAATAATATAGATGTATTTCATAAAGTAACGAATTACAAATTAAAAATATTTTTAGTCTTATAAACAATTTAAATAAAAGTAACAGTTATCATTTATAACATTAGTGTTTATAAAAACATTGGATGAACTCCTTTTTTACATTGCACACAAATTAAATGAAATCGTTTTCTGCTTTCTTTCAGCACCAAATAAAACGAGCGCTATCGTGCCGTTTGGCGTTTCTCAAACATGTTTTTACAACGATCCCTGGGACTTAAAAGGGTTAAAAGCAATATTTCTATTTTTCGAAATGTTATAACTTTTACAAATGTTTATACATTCTTTGTTAAACCTCGTCAGAATTGTTTACTTTATCA
>JABFPT010000034.1:33238-48930 GCA_022817245.1 Nixonia krombeini | reverse complement strand
CTGAAAAATTGTTTTATACACTATCTATATTATTTCAAAGTGTACGGTAAGGCATTAATGTAATTGATGTAAGTCCATCGCTAAAATTGTGTAACAAACATTTTTTCCATTTTCATTGTCCACATAAACATACGTTCTCCCTTTTCTATCTTCTGTCAAATCATTCAAAATTTCAACATTTCACATTCTCGCCGGTCATAGACATATTCAATAATTTTGCATAACGAATAATATTGTAATGTCCAATGCATGTGTATATATAGATATATTTATATTTATATATGTAAAAAAAGAAACGATCAGTCCTACGAATGCGCCTCATTCCGCTTCGTAATCGAGTCTGTTTTATTCTCATTTATTATTGTCATGTGGTAGCATTTTGGTTAAGTTTTATTATTGTTATATCATACCCATCCATGTGTCCTCGATTACCTTTATCTTCTCCATCGTGAAATTTTAGTTCTATAATGAAAAAATTTCTTATTGATAGATTTTATTATTGTGTATCAAATTTCAATCGCCTGTTACCTTTCCCTCATCAACTTTAATTTATTAATAATACGGCTTTACCTTTATCGCATTTTCTTCATAATTTGAAGTACAATAACTATAACTTACAGGAAATGCCTTCAGATCATACGTAGTGCACAGACTCGGCGTGTTTCAGAGGCCTCGTTATTGTATACTCTTCATAAAATCATTAAAACTTACACGGTACATTGCTTTACCCGTTAAATTTTCACCTTTTCTCTCACATCCCCCTTTACAATTATCAGTTGTATATATTTTGTTTTTTTTTGTTTTTTCCCTTAGCCTTTGAACTTTTCGTTATTTCCTTCTGATCGCGCCGATTTGTCGTTTTTGCGCGAATATTCATTATATAATATTTAAGTATATATATATATATCATATAATTTATTTAATTAAGTCCTGACTTTGTTGTAAATTATTATTCGATACTTTCATACGTTTCGCATAAAAAACAAGGCAATTAGATTGAGTTTCATTGTTTACACTTAACCCTTAATCGTATCTTTCTTTATACAATATATACTGTTTTTCGGATAATCCACCTCGTATATACATATACTCGTGAAGATCTTTCGCAATTAATAAAGAAAAAGTCTAAGCTCTCGGTAAGAAAGTCGGTCACCCATGTGCGCGCTTCCGTTTCTCGTACTGTCGTCGTTACTCTTTATCCTTTTTCCTTCTGCCATTTACTTCGTAGTAGAATGAGAAATCGAATTGATTTCGAAAGTCTTTTGCCCTTCGGAACCCTTCGCGAGAAGAGAAAATATCGTGTCGGAAAATATATCCGCATCGATGCTATTTGATATACGTGTTCATATCTTTGAATAAATTTTGATGACCGATTAGATTACTAATAATTCTCATGTTCAGGTTTTACTAAGCTTGTAACACATTCTCTCTAAGCATGACATATTGACTAAGAATCACATTATATTACCAAGACTTTATGTTTAAAAGACAATCGACAGTTCAGTTTTACAGCTACACAAACATACGTACATGCATACACATACATATATATGTACATATATATATATATATCGTAGATGTATTTTTTCATTATTTTCGTAATATTAATGCAATGCTTTGCTAATTCTTTTGTCATATTTTTTCTCTACATTGGAGAAACATAGAGTTCGTACCAATAGAGTCAGTGTTCTTTTGTAAATATGTTTCGTACAATATTACAACCGAATTGTATTTTTAAAATATTTTTTGTACAAAATTATTGACGTTTGGAAGTAATTAATATAAGAATGAATAAAAACTTAATTTTCAAACATCTTTTAATTGCTTTAGCTGTCAGAAGAGATAAATAACAATCATTTAATAAACATGTTTATAAATCGAATATTATTTATGATATATATGAATAATTTAGATAAATATTAATAATAAAAAATTGTTCACTCACAAACTATATAAATTATAAAAATTGAGCTTTTATATTTTTTACAGAATAATCAACAATTCTATTTTCTTCTAAAACGTATAAATATATGTATATGAACAATCATGGATAATAACCAATTATAAAAAAGTTGTTGATTGAAAAATGACGTTTATGATATTTATTGTATAATGGTTTAAAAAATGTAAAAATTTTAAGGTACCAACAATTTTCGAAGTCAGAAAATTAGACGATAAAGTAATGTCATAAAGTTAAAGCTGTGTACAATTTATTTTCATCTTCAAATAATAATGCCTGACTTAAATCAAGAATGTTTGAAAATAATAAAATTCTTTAAATTAGATGAATGAAAATGAATGATGAAAAGATATACAATAAGTGTTTTAAATCTAAATATTTTATAATACTTTTCGCAATATTTTATATTTCACTATTCATTTAAATATCGCACACAGTGTCGACAAATACAACAAATCTGTGTTACTTTTATCCATTGCTTCTGACAACTAACTCCCCTTTACTCTCTTTAAAGATATTGATTCATATACAAACATTTATAAGCAAATACTCTTTTAAATTCAGTTTTTAATTCGAGAAGTTGGTAAAAAATTCATACATTGAAAAATTCTTTTCTTAGCTAAGGAAGTATTTGAACTGAAATAAGAGAAAATAAAAACAAAAATAAGCCAAAAAATGGATGATTCAACTACATTTCTTAATGAAAAGACAATAATATTGTTTATTACATAGTCCAAAATATTGACTTAAATAACTGTATTCAAAGACAAAATAGTACATATCTGTCTTTTCATACTGTGTTGAAACATGATTAGAGAGTGAATGTCACTGATTAAAAACGTATTTAAAATTAAATTGTCATTTATGTATTAACAATGTTTGTTGTTGAATTGTATTATCTTTCCAGTGTAGATTTTTTAAACGATGACAAATCTATCCATTGGACAATATGGTAACGTTAATAATGCACTTTGAAAAAATTTGTTCCTCCTAGAGACACACGAAATTTTTGTATTTTCATTAGACGTTCGATTTTTAATCACGAATGCAGATGCTCCCAAGGAATCGCCCTTAACCTCGATTTATATCTTAAATTTTCGCGATTCACTCGCTTTGGACTACTATCTCGTAATTTAGCTCCAAATTGCGATTCCATCAGTACTCGCTGTGTTTGAAGTGACCGGTTTTTCCGTCTTTCCACGATGATATTTCTCATTTGTATTCGTCGCCCAATACTGGCTTACCCAGTATTCCCCAGTCCGGGACATATGCGCACACCCAGGCAATAATACGAGAGAAAAGCACAATTAAGAAAATGAGTTCCAACGATGTATATTATCTATGAAAAACATTCCAAATATGTATACCTCTCACTTATTAGAGGAAACGAAACATTTTGCCGATTTAAGCGAAACCGCTAATTAAATCATAATAAGCCAACTGCCGTAATCGTGAAAAAGTTATTCGCCACAATGCGCTATCGTTTGTTTTGAAAGACTAAAACATTTCGTTAAATCGGCAAAGTGTTCTTTATACTTATGTACACAGTCATTTCTGCGTTATGCAACGCACTGCGCTGCATTTTCGCAGCATGCTATTTTTTTCATTGGAAGGTGAATGAAGACAATCATTTTTGGCCCATTGAGGGAAAGGGACAATAATATTAGAAAAATATGAGAAAGGATATTTTTGTATCAATTGTATGTGAGACACCTGTTCGATTTGGTCAATACTTTTTAAAAGTATTTTAAGACACCGACACTGGCGATGGCAGTTGCAAGCATCATGCTTATTGACTTTCGAAGTCAACGAACAGATTTGAAACCAGTTTCAGTTGGATCCTGGAACCTCTTTTTGATCGCGAATATTTCGGATTAGTATTTCGGTCGACATACATACTCAAGTACTCAATCTTTCTCTCTTTCTTCCTCACCGATATACAAGCAGACAAACACGCACTTCGGCCAAACGATGATTCCTTGCAGACGGCGCGTAGTGTAGCGCACAAGCGATTGTTCGATGTAGAAAATGAGTCGCCAAGATGGCATGCCATGGGAACGCATCTCCTATGGGCAACCGCATTCGTCGACGACCATTTTCGGCAAATCTCTTTTAATAATATTTGAGTCCGGTCCATAATAGATCAGAGACATTGGCGAGAATTTTAGAGGTGCGCAACACGGCTGCATGCCGGCCAAATGGTCCATTTTTCTATATTCTTCGATTACGTGTGTATAGTAGTTTAAAAATGTGTCCGGAGTCCTGTGACCCGCTGCACAATCTCCTCTACAATAATTCGCATAATACCTGAAACAGGATGCATATCTTACAGTATTTTATAGTTCGATGATGTAGATTTGGTAATTGCAGATTTAACCAATTGATTTTGTTAAAGCGTAATGCTTCTACAACATACAAAGAAAGATTGCACAGTAAAATATACATATGTTCATAAAAATATGTAGAATTTTTTATTGATATGAGTGATTATAATCTAAAACAAAATATTATTAATACCGTTGAACAACAACAATTTCATGCAAGTTTCACATGTGTCGATCTTAGCCTGTTAGTTAACCCGTTATCTCAGCATTTGATTTTTTGTGGAAAATAAAGCCTTTTCAAAGGATGTATGCACTTCAGGATATTAAAGTGTGAGACATTTAGTCAAATGGAATACGTTTTAAAACGAGAGACTGGTGATTCGGTGGCTTGTTATTGAACTACAAAATATATTGGTGAAGATGACTGTGTGTAGCAGATTGTGAATAGGTGAATACGTATTAAGCGGATAAAAACAGAAGACATTTTTTTAACTTATGTAGGTGATTATCATTATCTTAAGTCTTACACAAAGTTTGTTAAAGTAGATTTCTCAACCCTCTAATTGTAATAATATTACTTTAATATATAATTCTTCCAATAGAATTTACAAATTTTGTTTAATTTGTAATTAATTTGCAATAGAAACATTCAAATTGAGTAATGTACATAAATCAGTGAATATTAATAGCGGATACTAAAAATAGCAATAATTATTGTTGATAATAAGAATAATAATAAATCAATTAATAATAAAATTAATGATTAATTAAAAATATTAATATCAATAGTGACCATTATATTATTATGCGTCGCTTTCACTTTGTTATGTGAAAATTTGAAACAATATCTTTAAATACAACAATGAGAGTTAACAATGAAACGTAATAGAAAATTTGATCGTTTACATAGATATTTACAATTTTTTTTTATTCAGAAACCAGAGAAAGCCAAATCCTTATTTTTTGTCAGTAATATACAATAATTTTGTATTACTTTACCCTAGCTCATTTTTCCAATAATGGCTCAACAGTCCGTGTGCACACGGCCATTGCTCTCATGTGTTGCTTTATGGACATATTAGTCGAATAATGTCATACGAGTGACTACGATGTATATACGTACATGCAATCAAGCCCTTTCTTTACATTTATTTTATTTCAATTTTTCTGTTTTACATTTTTTATTAAGTATATACATTTATAAAAGTATACACATTATATAAATGCCAAAAAGAATGAAAAATTACTTTATTTAATCATTCAACAATAATCAACTTTTTGATTGAAAATATAAAAAATAGCTCTGTTCTTAATAAAAGAAAAGTCGATATGTAAAAATTATTACTACTCTTTATCGCACTAAGAAATTGACATTTCAATAATATGTTTCATAGATTAGAAATGTAAGGGAAGTTAGTGTACTTTTGAAACCCAATTAGTGTTCATTGTTGTATTGTATACAACTAAATATGCAACGGTTATATATTTACATATTTTTTATGTTTTAAACTTACTTTACATGTGTCTTCGCTAAATTGTATGAAAATGTCAATAAGGGCATTTTTATATAACTAAGAATTGCTTACCCTTGAGGAGCAATTATCCAATCATCCCATCCAAGCTGAGAAAAGCTCACATAGAACCTTTGTTTGCAACATTGTCCCTTTACAGCACCACTGCATTCTACAGCTCGTCTTCTGACACGTTTCACAGCCGTAGGATCCGTACGTACAACCAAGAATGGCCTATCCGGGTCTTGAGCACCTTTCAAAAACATGTTTTCATGTATTCAGTATATATAAAAGACAATTACTATGTGAAGTACAATGTGAATAAAACATTCACGGTTTATTCATAAGATTGTAGCAATTGTATTGATCAATTACATATTTTCCTATCGTTTTCCTATCGTTTATAATTTCATTTAAAAATTTTAATAACATTAAGAGGAATTCTACTTTTTACATCGTTATTATATAATTAAATATTTTCGGATTGTTTCCAAAAATGATTAAGTTTGTTATGTTTGATTACTTTGCATTGTTTAATTTGCATTTTATAATAAAATCAATTATGGTTATTCTTGGAATTATATGCTATGAAAAGTATACATTGACTGGTAATAGTAACTTTCAAGTGGCATTAAATGTCGTTAAAATCTTGTTAACTTGAATATATAATAATTGTAACACAATAGTATCAGCGACAAAGGCTTTCTGATAGTATTTTTTATTTCTTGCACATTTTTACCAACATTTGTTATAAAAATGTAACAAATACAATATTTCATGATAATTGTTAATCGAGTTGAATTCTTCCATACAGTACATACAACAAAACCACAATATAGAAATAAAGCATGTTGAATGGATTTTTGTTAATCAAAAAGTTACGACGCTACCAACGTAAGAATAATCATTAATAATATAATCGTGTAAATAACATTGTTACTGTTGTTATTTAGGTAAATGCATTCAATCGTAACCATAATATATAATATTTCTCTTAATGTGATTTTGTTTAATTTCTTATGGCACTTCTAGTGTACATTTATTTAAATACCTTTGGTATTCAATGATGAATCGATTACACGGGGTGCATGACCCCCAAACGTGGAGATGTGCACATGTGAACCACAACCGGTACAGTCTACTAGTAGTATCAGCCTACTTTTCAATGAACTCGAACTTGCTTGATACCAGTTGCTTACAACTTTCGTGACGTCGAATTTTTGCCAACCTAATTGGCCGATTTTTACGCCTAATGATGTTATCATTTCGAGATGTCTACCAAGCTCCTGAAATGTTACAATGTTTAGTTATTTGGGTAATTAAAATTTTACATATATCATTTTAGTAGTTTCTTATTCAAGTAATACTATTATTAACTTTGTTGAAAAAAAATTATATTTTAAATTAAAACAATTATTTTATGATTACGTATGTGACTGAGTGGAGATCAAAAAGGAATTTGTGAGACATTTCATACTATTAGTGTACTTACTTTTCCACGTAAATGTGTTGTATTACCACACCGTACCCTGAATACCCATAACGTGATGTTTCGTTGACTTAGACTCAGACGATGATGTTGATAATGATGATTATGCGTAAGCTCAACCCTTGCCCACAATATTGCCCTTTTTATTCTTAAAGGACCCAGTACTGGCTCACCACTCGACATTGGAAATTCTAATAATGGCTGGCCATTCAACGTACGTCCTGTAACGATATGCCAGTGTTTTACTTTCCACTATCAATAAGTGATAAATTATAAACGTAATATTGGATTGTCGAGAAATTCGAGAAAGTTTTTGCATGTGTATGTACGTTTATATAAATGACAATTTTGTATGCAAGTTGCTTGTAGTGCGGTCAACTATTACCTTGGGAAAACAATTTAAAATTTATAAAAATATAATTATAATCATGTTGAAATATGCAGTTTAATATGATTAAAAAATAATAAATTCATGGAGATTGGTACATATAGCTTTTTTATGAATAATATTATCTATTATAAGGCTAACTAATTTAGTTTGTATAATAATTTTAAGGTTAAATAATTAATTATGAGAGGGAAAAAGACTTAATTACATTATATAATGGAAAGTTAAAATATACGTTACAATAACTCGGTATAATACGTTATAATATTCTTATGGTTTTACACGTACGATGTAATATTTGTAAGAACATAGGAAATAATATACTGCTGCGTGAAACATTCTTCTATGAATTGAATGTGCCTACAGGTACATTTCATATTCTACTATAAAATGGAAATAGCTCGAGAGTATCAGAATTAAACAGAGAATTAAAGAAATCTTTTCAAAGGTGTATTTTACCGCCTTTATGTCTTTTTCGACAACGGTGTATGAGAGTTGGACTGTCGCACGTAAGTTGCGTGCGTGCGTGTGCGACGCAGCTTAATGCATTGTCGTCAGACATTTCTTATCGACTGGCAACCAGCACTCTTATAAATTTATTCTGTCCCCATAATGCGAGTTCATCCGTGGAGTAACGTGTAAGTTTCTACAACTGTATTATGACGAAATTTCCTCCACTGTAACGTGCGCGTTAGTGAGTACACGTGTTAGTGTCCTCCTCAACGCTTGTGTCACAACGGTACTCGCGCTGTGTACGCAACCAATAATACTTTTGATTACTTGTACGGTTCCTCATTTAAACGAGATACAAACGAGATTTTGGTGTGGTTACACCGATTATCGTATTTATTCAAATAACTGGTAAAGAAATAAAATGATTAAGTAATGTTATGGATAGTTCCTTCAAGGTAGTAAAATTGTTCTGAAAATGACAAGTACACTTGACAATTGTAACTTATGTTAATTATATCTTTTTGTAAACTTTACTAAGATAATAATAATTCAATAAGGTAATAAATCGAACTACCCTCAAGTACGTATAGATAGTTAAGAACGTTAATTAGTATAAAAATATGTTCAATTATTTTGAAACATGCATTTTGTCATTATTATCGTTAAGTTATCGTTTTTATCTTATCTTTTTTAACACTGATGAAACCATGTACTACTAGTGAGACAGAAAAATTCAAATAAAACATTGAAGGTTAGTGTATGCGGGTAAACTTAAAAAAGACATCAGTGACCGAGAGATTTCGAAATGGATTTGTTTTCGTAGTCTTATTGTCGCAAATAGAAGAATGAAATGAAAATTGAGTTTATATTAAGGGTTTATTATATAAATATTTTAAAATAGTATTCTTTTGATTCTAATGTTTAGTAGAAAATTATGACCAGTAAAATAACGCGGATGCAGGTGTAACTTGTTCAGTGTGTATGTCGTATGTGACCTTCGTGTTTACGTAAATGTATTTTTCCGAAGACAAAATGATTTCATCCCTTAAGAGTTTGGTAAGTCACGGACTTTGGACAGAATAGCGGAGATAAGTATGAAGCGTCTGCCGTCCGTCTGCATTCTGCTTTCTCTACTCTATCTGATTATGTCCGCAGACTGTATACTCTTGGCTACTTCACTTCTTTTATTCGTTTCTATCTCTTAGGCTTCGTGCTGCTCTCTTGCTCATATTCGTTTAATCTTCGTAAATGCAAAATTTGTATGTACTACCATTCTGACAATCGAATTTTAATTGAAAAGGAACAGATTGTCTTCAGAAGAATAAATTATTCTTAATTTTACAGAAAGTCTGATTATACGTGAAAAACAATATTCAAAAATTATATTGATTGCACTTACATTAAATGTTACAAAATTAATTAATTTTTCTCCAAAATGTAGAAATATTTGTATTTTACTTTTTCATTTATTTACAAATTATGGTTGCAAGATGTAATTATATGATTAAATAATATTATGACTATGCTATATTATATAGTTATATATATTATATAATAATATATATATTATTCTTATTGTTTATGATTATGTTTGTGAAACCTGATACTGTGTCAAATTTTCAGTATTATTTATACCGTATAACATAAACGGAATTATTGCAGTCACACATGAAATATCATTGTCTAAAGAAGAATAATACATAATATGTATAAAATAGTATTCCGATCAAACATTTATATTCCCTGTAAATTTGTGACATAAGTAATGAAGCTAATTAATATGTTTATTGATGTTATTTATTGTAATTAGAGATGACACTGTTATTGGTCGATCGTGAATGTAGCGAACATTTTGGATATAACTTACATTTTTTTATAACGTTGATGTTTCAAATTAAAAGTATGACATGTTACTTACTTTAAGCAATAATTTTATACTAAATGGTTTAGTGGACGTATGTACAAGTGTCATGTCAATGAAGTTGATCGAGTAATCTTGACGTTGCTTGATATTGTGGGTTAACCAATATCGTTGTTTTAGTTATCACTTCAGTATCTTCCCGTGGTATGAAACAAAAATCATAGCGTACCTTTTCTCTACTATTTCATCTCTCTCTCTCTCTCTCTCCCCCCTCTCTTTTTCTCTGTTGATATTACGCGCAACATAATCATCACGATACTCTGCATCACTGTGTTACGAAATTGAGTGGAAAAGAGATTTTTATCTACCTGAAGTTATTCGAAGTAGCAAGTACTGCCGACCGATATGGAGCAGTGTTGAAATCAGTTTCACATTGCGAGGACATTATCATATCTGTTAGTGCCATCAACTCTGCACGTTCTTCATCTAAAAACATGGCGTCTTACAAAGACCGTGCCAAGCAAAAGGAACATGTGGATAAACGTGGGAAAACGACGGTGGAGGGTCAACCAAATTGCGCACATGATAGAAACGTATGTTTATGAGATAAAAGAACAAGTAATTTTGATCTACGTTACAAGAAAGTATATTGTGTAAAGATTAAATCATCGACAATTGCAGAAAATCAGTGTCATATTTTTAAGAACTGTTAACATAAATCAATAAATTTATTACAAATAAATTGTGACTACATGCCTTTTCGGAACATTTTATACTTTGTTCTTTAGACATATATAATTTTAATTAATTACATTTTTTTATAATTTTCTTTATAAATGGAACCATTTCCATAATACAAGCGTAAAACCTGATCATGACAATGTATCTTTTTTCACAGAATAATTATGTTTCATTGTGTATTGAGGCGTGTCAGACACTTTATCTTATGTGTTCAAATGTACTCTAACAATACATTTTTTATATAACTTGAACACCTGACTCTGCAGGATTATCGCACTCCGTTAGACATCTTTCCCTGTTTTACTACTCGTTTAAACTATTTTCGGGAATTGAATCTTACGTGTACGTGAATGTAGCAGTTTAAGTTTAAGATTATTTATGATTGAAGATTAAATTATCATTATTAACAATTGAAAAAAGGTTGTAACTTGAAAAAAACTAATGTATTTAGTAGAAGCGTCATACTTCTCTTTGGATATCCGTAAAATGATAAAGCTAGTCAATATAATATTAAATTCGTTATTTAGAAAACACAGTGTGTACTTGCTGATATGTGAACAGGGCTCATTTTGTTGGTAATGAATGTCTATAATATAAAGTAGAGTGTGTTCGAGAAATTAGGACCACCGCGTTTCGTAATACAGCAATGGGAATTCGTCTTATGACAAAGGTAGCGCTCCTTACTCTAGCTCAAAAGCAAACTATCTTTTTCCTTAAAAGCAGTAAAACGAGTTAAGAAACAAGAGTGAAAAGACACGATCGTGTGCGCACGTGTTCTTTTTGTCATTCGACACTCGATTAAACACAACCGACCCATTTTGCGAAACGTCGGAAAGAGTATCGCGAGAAACGAAGAGATGAATCCTCCCGCGATATGAATTTTAATGCGATTTCAATATGATCAGCAATAAAACCTATCAGGAATTGTCGCGGTCGAATTGTGAAATCTCACATTGAGACAGTGATTCTTACACCCTTCTCAGCTTTGTTTCAGAATGAGAAATTATGACTTATGATTTACATTGCGCACAATATTACTAAATATTACATTTGTATAATTCTGCTCATTCGACTGGAGCACATTTTATTAATGAAAGCCAATTGTTTATTTGCTTATAGTAAATAATCAAGTTATTTCCAAAAATTAAAAATATTTTTTTCAAGAATAGCATTACAATTTGATAGTTTTCAGGTATTAAATCAGTTACATTAAATGTCAATTATGTTTTCTTCAAAAGTGAAGTCAAATCGCAGTTATGACTCGTCCTATGTTTATCGCTGTGCATTAGAAACTGGCAACTCTTTTGAAAATCTCGTCGAGAACATAGACATTGGGTCCTATTGCTCGTTGCGTCGCATTGCGACACACAGCAACTGAATGTCTGACCTGATGCACCACTTTACCGCCAACAAACTCCTTCGATGTAACCAGCTCCACGTGCAGCTCGATTGTTGCACATACATATCTAGGTTTTTATAGGAATAAATGTAGTCGGGTTTCCAAAACTGGCTTAATGTCCAAAATGATTTATAATCCTGCATTTATTATACATGAAAATTTCTTCAAGTTTCAACTGAAAAGTCTGCATAAATGAATTGAAAGTAATATTACAAACTTGAAAAGTATTTTCAAATATACTGCATATGTCAACATATTTATACTATTTTATACACCTTAGTGTACGAAACAAATATATTGACAAGACACAAATATATTTCAAACTGTAACAACGCTTTAATATTTGATTTGCACCTCTTTTATAAAACAGTTTAGTAATTCTTTATTATACTTTATTTCATTAAATAAACAAAATATAATACGAAATTGACAAAATATTGTTTGCGTGTATCAAATTTATGTAAAATTTAGTAACTGAAAAATAATGTACAATAAAGAATTGATTTACAATATTAACTTGCGATTCATGGACATCACGTAAATAGCTAAAAGTAAATTATAATATTATATATATATATAACATTACAACATGTATGTTAAATATTTTGATTGTATGTCATTTTATTATTCCGTGAAAGGAGATTTCTTTGTATAGTTATGTTCTATACACATTTAAATATTAATAAGTATGTTATCTTTACCCGTAAACTAATATAATATCGCACACTCACAGAGTAAAGGTGGGCATTTATATCGAGCGCGATAATTTCCATTAGCACGGCCAAGGTTTGTATGTTATAGACTACATACTATAAAGTATATTTCTTACAATAATAAAGTAAGATTGTCAACGGCATTGATCATTGCAACAAAATTTGAATAACATTACCTTTTAATGTCTTTATCTGTGTTAAATGTAATAATCTCATTACGTAGTATTTATATATATTTATGTGTTTATATAACTAAATTTGCGGTAATTCTATTTTTTAAAAAGTTGTCTCGAAATATATGTCTTTAAGGCCTCTGGAAAATTAAAATATTTTCCATTAAAAAGAATGTCGTAAAGAACGGAATAAGTATATACGTGATGATAAAAAGAGAAGTGAATGTAATGGATGAGCGACAACATTCGAAGACAGTTCTTTCAACTTTTGCCAACCCAATATAATAATACATATGGATTAGTGTTGTCTTGCTGGATATCTACTCCTGCCCATTGCGATAGGACCTTATAAAACAATACCTCTTTCTAGAGTTATCATAATATACATATAACATTCACTATAATTTTCATCGCAAAATTTTATAAACCGTCTTCATAAATATTATCCTTTTATTCACATTATCATGATTATGCAGAACAACAAATTTTTGTTCTTATTTGTACCACTGTTTACATTATAATATTTGTAATTTTTTAAACTTTTATAATTTCAACCTTTTACCATAATTGCATTAAAATAAATGATTTCCATATTCATGTTTAAATAAACTTAAAACTAATATTTTTTAAGTTACGCTATGAGTTGTCAATTTTTGAATTGTGTACGTATTTCATAAATTATAAATTATCTTTTATTTTAAAAATAACTGAAATGATCTTCTACAAAAAAATTCGACGTGTTACTTATCGGCCAACTCAACAAATTTAGTAAGCATTTATGAATTCATTAAATATACTGTTTAAATAGTTTAAATACGTAGTATTAAAAGTTGTATTTTATAAAGATGTTAAATTAAACTGCAGGTTTAAATTATTGAAGATTATGGAACATATATTTGAAACTTGAGTGGCATATATAATTTTAAATATTTCTTGATATTATGAGCTACTATAACTATATTAAAAGAGTACATATTTTCTTCATTACAGTAGGAGCAGCGTAAAGTTAAAAAACTTGTCCATGGCAAGCAGTTAAACCTTTTAAGGTATTATGCGTGTTATTGTACATACTTGAAGACATTGCCAACCACTCGTTGATTTATCGCATAATTTAGTTTCCGTTTAAACGATCCTTACATTCTTATACATTTTAAAAGATTATAAACGCTTTATTGCATAGCGGATAAACAAGTAAAATCAGACGAAATTGTAAAGTAGAAAAAAATTGGACAATACGATACATTACGTTTTAGTTGTATACAGTCATGAAACTATTATGATGAAAATATATGCATGAAATTCATATATATACATTTTTTTTAAGTATTTCTTCATGAGTTTTCCGTTATTTTCGTTTTTTCAGGTTAATGTTTTGTAACACTTGAAAATTGTTTTTATAATGATGTAAACTAAATTCAACATTTTACTTTAAATAGTTTATTTTATACTTTTTAATCAAACTGTATTTGTATTACATGTGATAATGATTTAATCAAATTATACAGTTTTATAGAATAACAATAAGAAGTAAAAGAACAAAACGTTTTGTAATCGTGAGTACTTGAATTAATTTTTTGTTTTCCATTGTTTCATAAATACACTTGTAAAAGTAAACATACGTATGAGTTTTAAATCTATAGAATATATATATATACATAATGCTCAATCATTTTACGAAATGTTACTATAAAAATCACCTATGTGTAAAATGTAAAGGAGAAATTTAGTGATAGGTGAACGGCATTATAAGACCTTCGATATCTACATAAGATAATCATACCGAGTAACATATATTTTACGTAATACATTAAGTGTCTCACTGAGCAAGTTGTGGCCAAGCCTTTGACGGAGACTCACATTCGGTTTTAATATAGCAATGCAAAACCTTAATCTTTCAACAACACTTTTGTAATAGACATATTAATTAAATAAAGTCATTAATTAAATAAACAGTCTATCGACAAAATCCGCAATTACTTATTGATTTGATATCTAAGTTATTGCGGATTTTGTCGATTAATGGTTTTAGCACATTCATTTATTTTGTCAACTTGTTCAAAGTATTAAACCGATGTTGTTTTCTTGTTCACTTGACTTCCATCTTCAATATATACTGTACTATTTCCGAAAAGGCAGAAACGCATCGGAAGCATGCAAGAAGTTATGTGCCGAGTATGGGAACGAAGCCTTGAGAGAACGGTTGTATCAAATTTAGTTTGCCAAATTTTGTTCTTGTGATTTTGCAACGATCTTGCCGTCCAGCTGAAGTTGCTGAGAGCCATATAAAAGCTATTACCGATTCAGATGGACATGGCACAACACGTGAGACTACAGAGAAGTTGAATATATTGCTTACATGCATTAAAAAAAAATTAAAACAGTTTGGCTACGTTAAGGAACACGATTTATCCTATAAGCTTACTGGCGACGAAAAGTAGATAGTTTATAACAACGTTCATTGCAACATCAAAAGCTGAGATTCCCCCAAAAAAGATAATGCTGCCAGTTTGCTGGGATTATAAAGGAATTCTGCACTTTGAACTTTTACCAAGGAACTGAGCAGTTCAAGAATAATAGCGACCAGAATTGGCAAATCGTAAAGGTGTTGTTTTTCAACATGATAATGCAAAGTCTCACACATCTTTGGTCGCTCGCCAAAAATTATTGGAGCTAGGTTGGT
>JABFPT010000034.1:4386-17919 GCA_022817245.1 Nixonia krombeini | reverse complement strand
ATAATAGACATGAAATGCGAAGCGTTTGTTGTTCTTAAAGAAATTCTTAAAGTTTATTGGTTCTTAAAGTTTATTCTTTTCTTAAAGAAATAGTAAATGTTGATTTAATAACAGAATTATACGTAAGTGTATCATTTTATATTTTATTCTCTGTGAAGTATTACATGCAACACTGTACGGTGGGTTTATGTGAATAATTCAGAAGTGTGTGCTTTCTAACCCGAGATCGTTTAGACAAAAGCTTATGTCATGTAGGGTTAATAAAAAAAATTCCTTTCGATGGCAAAGACTGTTTTTGTATTTTACTGTTTTTGTATTTTACAAGTATCAGTCATTACATAGCCAGTCTAATCGATATCGAAAGTTTACAGGCTTCGACTCATCTCAAAATTATTCACATATATAGATGAATTGTCGTTTGTAATAACGGATGAAGCATCAAGTACTAACCATTGTCAATGAACACCTTTTGTATCAAACGACTTAAAACATACGTTCGAAGAGATTACTATTCTCTAAGGCATATACCTTAATTATTCCACTTGAAGTAAAAGGAATCATAACATATAAAAGAAATTCGTAGTAGGAATTGCACCATTAGTAGACGTCAATTTTATAATAGGTATAATATTTGTAAGTAAATTTTTAAGTCAGCATGTGAATTGTACGCGGATCAATATTCCAAATATGACATTTAAATTGAAAAGTTTATATTATGACCTATCATCAGAAACTCTCAATATCATCTTAATCACTTTAATTACCTTATATGAATGATGCATATTTATCATCGTAAAATAGTATATGTAGCAGTCATTACGTGCATAGATGTATCTTCTGTATTTTGCATTTTCATATTAAGTAGATATAGCTATGTCATGCATCATTCCCAGTGCAATCGGCAGGTGCTTGTCTTTTGACGTGTTTATCAAGACGCCTATAAATTGCATACTACCGAAATTCTCGAACTTTTCTTGTGATAAGCTGCAGAAGTAAGTGCAACATTAAAATACAACAATACTGTAAAACACTATGATATATTTTCGTAACTCTTTCCTGTGGAGTCATATATTTGGATATATATATAAAGTAAGGAAAATTGTTAAAATTGAATATTTGCGTTGTCATAATGAAACATATATTTACCTCAAAAGGTATAAAAAAATGTTTACACCATGTATATAAAAAAAGAAAGAAAGACAGTAGATCTTCATATATTTAATACAGTATAATATAGTGCATGGGCACTAGTGCATTTAAAACAATTATTCTAGTGTTTCTAGATGGAATGGACGTTAAGAGGAAACATTTTATAATTTTAGTAAGCCAAGAGGTCCATGAAGTCAGACGAAATTTACTATATAGTGAAAAACTTGAACTACAGATATAACTAATTAAGCGAAGGGTAAATGATTCTTGGCAAATTCATTTCGTTAGAAGGGGCAGTCGCCGCATACATGCGACATACAAGTGAGGGAGTCTTGCAGTCTGTCTCCAGGCGCGTTTGGCAATACAGTTTTGAGCAATTCCCTGTCACGAATAATGGGTTCCTCTTGAAACATGAAAAACTCGAGAGGAGCCCGAGGCACAATAAACCTGCCGAAATTATTACGCCAGCTTCTCAAAAGTCTCTTGCATTAAGGAGGAAAGGGAAGGAAGGAACGGTCCAAGTATGTAGCTTTCCGGCGGACATAATACGAATGACAATAAAAACACAAGTCTTAGTAAAGCGATTCGAGATTCTCATTTCTACTCTCGAATGTAAAACTCGAAAAATAATGTATCACGTTTTGACGCGGCTTTGTTTACTCTTAGTAACGCTAAAATTAGTGGCTGCATTTTTATGTAAGTTACTTATATTAACAAATAAATTATTTTTGAGCTTATTAAAAGGACTTTTTCTATACTCGCAATTTAATTTTAACTGATAGAGGTGTTTTTTAATAATTGTTTGAGCACATTTTTCAATGCCATTAGACATGATAAAAACTCAGCAATGATTACTACGCTGGAAAAAGCGTGCGATTAGTAAAAAGCAGATATACGACTGTCTTTACACTTCTCGTAAAATAATCGAAGAACCGCAGAAGCTTAGCTTTTGTCATGAATTATTTCTTACGGGAGAAAAAATCTGTTAAAATGAATAAATTTTACTCGACCGTAATGTCGCTTAGATAAAAATCAGCCACACAATTCCAAGAATATTTGAAAGCAATTTTCACCACTTATGTTTTTTATTCACCATCATTGCAAATCTAAAAGATATGCAAGTTTATTTTTCATTGCAGTAGGACGATTTTCTCCAGTGTTAAACATTTTTACAGTGGATTGATTTGTCAAACGATTCTTAAATTTCCAAATTCTTTTCATGAATAGCGGTTTATTCCAAGAGATTTAATTAATATTTGAATATGTACATAATTTACTAATATTAACATTCTTAAAAAGATTTATGTTTATTAATATGATACGTACATAAAATTGTAATTAGTACTTATACTTTCTGGAAAAGTATTGTTTGGTAAACATATGTAACACAAATATTGTAACCTGTTTAATAAAATATGTTAGACATATGAAGTGTTGAAGTATTGTCTTATATACATGCATACAAATATAGAATCGACCGTATTGTTTTTTTGTGTCGTCTTTTCGTTTCAAAAAGTAAATAAAATTTGTGCCTGACGTTTCTTTCTCATCTAGTCTCTATGTCGGCGAATCTTGGAAATAACTACTTTTGTAAAAAGCGAAAGTTGTAACTTCTCTCACAGTATAGTATCTTCTTCGATAGTGAAAGTTACACGTGAACTCCGACATAGGAATTGTTTGGAAGATAATCAATCGACTCTCTACGTCAAATACAAAATCATGTTATTGTTTCCAAAAAAAAGGAGCATAAAAAATATATATATGAGGAATGTAAGAGATAAAGGGGGCGGGCTTGAAAATATTTTTCTTCGTTCGCTCTTCCTTCAAGTATGTTGAAATTCACGTACTGTGCAATGACTTTTATAGCATACGTACATGTAATGGTTTGGAATTCGAAATAAATTATTACAGAGCATTTATTTTTTTTTTACACATTAATTTTCACAGCCGTGAAAATGAAGAGTATAATTTATGTCAAAATGAGTTTTACTGACCGCAATAAAACTCGAGTAATATTATCTAAAATCGTGTGATTTAATTAATACGTCTAGCTGAACGTAACTTTTATTTTGTCAAAAATTCATGACGAAGTTGAATTGTAAGCGTGTTTTGAAACAGTTTCGCACCGTTCACCCTCAGATGGAACGAGCGCTCTGGGAGTAAGTACAGCGTTTTTACATCGCAACGTAACTTACGGCTCTAAAGCGTAACATCTTCTTTCTCCTCGATGATTTTAGAAAAGACAAAAGGAAACACACAAAGGCGTTCCTTCGTTACTGTTCTTCTTTTACCCGTGCTGTCATTTTTACCCACCGCCCTTTGAACATTTACCGAATGCAACCTTCAACTTTTTATCGATTGCATTAAGAATTGTGACTCTATTGAACGTTACCTCGTCTAGCATAGCTTCTGTGTACGTATATACATGTATACGAAGGGCTCAGATTACCGAAAGGTGGGGGTAAAAGCGTTCTTGATCTCTGTCTCACTTTTGACTTAGAAAAACACTTTACTTTTTACATGAATTACATTTGGGCACTTATTTCACGTAATGCAGTTCATTAAAAGAAGTATAGTTAACGGATACTTTGTTGATACAAGTTTCATAAATACTGCCTTCTAAGTTTCAGTAGGAGATCGTTGCATTTATTCTAGGCAGATCATTAAGAAGACGAACTTTTTATAACATCTCAATAGCATTTAATAAACTTTTATAATTCCAATTGGGTCATAAAAGACAGTATTCATCTATATTTTTCATTGCCCTATTTATAATGTATGAATAATTTTCAAAATGGAAACCTTAATTCTCTTCACATATATGAAAATGAAATAATTATTTTATAATAATTATTTATAATAACTTGTCATGCTCAGATTTTCTATTCTGTCAAATTAAACGATAAAGACTTACGATGCTTGGTTAATGTATAAACAAAATTGTATGTGTATATAAATATACTGAAATAATAGACTGAACATTGTAAAAGAAAATTCCACACGGTTCATTTTGTAAGGAAAAATCACCAGACCGAAATTTTTTAGATCAATGCTGCACTTTTGAATCGCTAATAGTATTCTCTCCAAAGACATGGTTTATATTGAGTGCAGCCTTTGCAGCATTACTACCAAGTTTATATTCATATAAAAAAGTTACACGAATATTGATTTTTTTCATATCCTTACAAAATAAAAAAAAACACAAAAGGAAACGCTTTTGAGAAAATCTTCTTTGTTCAAATATGACTCTAATATGAACAGTGCGACTTTAAACGAGATTACACCAAAAACAAAAGCATAACGAAAACAGGGAGACAAACGTTCACATGTAAAAAAAATTCGATATTTCATATGTACCAACATAATACATACAAATGTTTTTTGCTTTATTACCATCATGTTATAGGAAACTTAAACATTTAAAACTCTTTCAATTGGAATTAAACTTCATATTTCTTTGCACTCTTTTCTCATATTAATCCATTCTTAGGAAACGAAGTACTGAAACTTCGTGATATACTTTGCGATACCGTTAAAGTGAAGAGATCATGAAAGTGCTGATTTCGGCGATCGTATGTACTTGCATTACTTTTCCATGTGAAACTTTTTTGGTGGAACTAATATTAATACAAACAATTATGATTCATTTCTTATTTATTATGTTTTTACCGGGATAATGGAACATAAAAATTATTTTTTTTTCATTTAATTTCATGTTTTATAGTAACAGAGAAGTTATTTATAAAAAAAAATAAATAACTTTTTGATCAATTGCAAAATCTATGGGTTTTACCTATATACCTATGCAAAATATATTATTACCTGCTATTGCAAATGAGGGAACAAGCTAAGTCTTACTATAGAGTGGTATGCTTTCAAATGTTAACTACGTTATATGTCATCAAGACCTTTGACCACATGATTTCCATCTTATTATAGTCATGGATTGTTTTATGTTTAAGATTAGAGATACAAATGTGTCTGAGTTTCATTTATCGTCAAACTTTTAGTCACTTTACAAAATCGTAATGATCCCTTTACACGTCATACGCAAAATAGTGAAACGTATGGTTAACCACGTATATATGATCGATATCTATACGAGAATCGTTCAGTTTCATACTTTCCTTTACTTTCTTCGAAAAGTATGACGTGTTCCTTGCCTATGCACTGTAATAGAATGAGATCAGTAAAAATATATACATTAATATTCCCTCGTAACATATTTGTGCCTTATTGTTCATCTAGTAATTGTATGTGAACAGGTGTTTCACTTTTGTAATCATTGTAAAGTAACAATCGTCAGTATATCATTATTAAGGCAGTTATTTTACGTGGACAGTATAATATTCGTTTAAATGAACTCAAGTGATGTATAAATACGTACATACATTTTTGCACAATAACCATCAACTACAATGTCCAAAATTTGTCTTATTAAGTTTTCGATAACACATTTTTATTTATATTTAATGCCTCTAACATGAACCATATATGTTTTTATTTCTTTCAAATTGTAAATATATTTTCAATGTAAAATTCTAAAAACAGGAGGGTGCGAATCATGAATGAATGTGATGTATCGTAGTTTGTTACGAATAGTTCTGAAAAAATTGACACATTAACTAAGAATAAGTTTGCGAACAACGCTCATAGACTACACATAGAATCATAAAGAAGAAGAAATGTATCAAAAAGTACTATAAATCAGTGAAAAGTTAAAAATATTTTACAAGTAAGTAAAGTATATTACAATACAGACAAACGTGAGAATTGCCAAAATTGAAAAAAAAAAACAAAGAAATAATTCCTAAAACCTACAGATGGAGATAAAATTATGATGAAGAACAAAAAATTATACCACACAGATAATAATTTATCGAAAAATGTCATCAACAGAGTATGTGTAAGTGAATTTCTTAAACGTCGAAGAAAAATACGTACGGAAAGAGGTTTCATAAAAAAACAGTTATTTAAGAGGATTTTCATATTAAGTAATGTTACATTTGAATAATAAAACATTATTTTATGTCTAAGTACAAAACAGTCTAACAGTAGGTGGTTTCAATGATGTTTACTTCAAAGGAATGGATTTGAGAACTGGAAAAGCCATAAATAATTACCAAATGCTACACTAAAAAATATCAGTTTATTGACTATATAAATGTACCAGATATAAATGACAAAAAAAGTGGTATAGAAATGAACAGAAAACGTTACTCGAATCTCTTTCATTTTACATCATATTGTACGGTTATTGGCGTAGCATTTATTTAGTTTTTTTCTCTTTGGTGTAAACTTTACTCATATATTTCCTGTCTTATACAATTATTTCATACCTACACACACAATCATAAATTTGTTTGGTTTGACGCTTGTTGTAAGCCGACTGTTGTAAATGTCATATTCAAATATTTACCCTAAGATGGATGACTTGTTTAGTACAATGTATTCAAGTAGATATATTATAAGCATAAATGATGTTTCCCTTGTTTTTCCAATCAAATTATTCTGTCAAGGACAAAATTGAGAATATGAAATTCAGACGCGTAGTTCCTCTAACATGGTATCGAACTTTTTCATGCACGGTATGAACAACACTTTCTGGTCATTGCATTCGCGAGATAAGTAGATACTACCCCTGAAAAGTGTATTTGTCATATAAATTAGAGGATCTGTATTGTAGGTTTATCTAATATTTATTCAAACTAAGTAATAGCGCAAATATAATAAACTTTTGTAAACCGATAATCTTGTAATGTCTCAAATTATTATTGTTACGTAAATACCTTCCGTATTCACAATCGATTAATTTATATCAAATTGCTTTAACCATATAGGACACTTTGTTGACATAATTATAATGCTGAATTTAAGGGAATATAAGTAAAAAGACGTTTTAACGTCATGATCGATGTACGGAAATATACGTACAGGGAAAATTAAAGGGTTAATGAAAAAAAATCACCTGAATTACATTTTGTTACATTTGTCTATAAAGGTGATGCTCATTGTCTGAGAATTAGTTATGATAGTATAAATGCAAAAAAAACATCTACTTTCTATGTAACAATAACATAAAATATATTAATCAACGTCGTAAACCCATTTACGAATTAACAATGAATGTTGGAAGTAATTTATTTATAATAACAAACAGACAAATGTATTATAAACAATTTCCACTAACAAAAATTTATATTAAAATCCAAAATACAATTTAACCCTTTCCTACGGGCGACTATAGTCGCTCTGCATAAGATGATGCGTATCATACATATTACTATACTCTGTAAATGTTATTTGATTCCATAGTGTAATTAAAACTGCTTGTGTTTGAAAGTTATAGGTACCCCGTTTTGCGGAAAGGTTTTTTTTTCAATAAACCCTGTCATAACAAGTCAAATTGCAATGAGGCGTAAATGATTTTTCTCGAGCGCCATGCATATTTTTGAAGAACTTCTCCGTAGCGAAAGGGTTAATAGCAACAATGAAGTAAAGACTTTCATAATTATGAAAATGCCAATTTTATTTTAATGGCAAGCGTTACAAGAGAAAAAAGAACAATCAACAGAATAATTACAACGGAAGTCCATTTTCATATGAATACGTAGCACAAGATTGCGAATGTCGCAAAGTCGGCAATGAGATATTGCAATTGTAGAGTTTCTACCGTGGGTTCTATTACCCTTGTTGTTAAACTTAGAGTTACTGAACTATAGACCGCAGCACTGTACGACACCCGTAAGCACGGGCCACGTGGCTTCAGGCGTGTGGCTTGGCCACAGTTTCTTACGTGAATGTAGTTGCTGTTAAGTCGTCCAATACTTTCCGTTTTACTTTTTTTCAGGACCATCATAAACTACTGTCCATGAATCACTGAAATGCCATGTTTCATCTTCAGTGATACTTTAAACCGTTCGGGTGAAATTCTCATTATCTTGGATGGAAAACAATTGTGGTAAATGGAAGGCAAATTATTACATTTTTTTAACATCCTCATTTAAACAGCTTATCTTTTTACATTTGAAAAAGAATTTATTAATCGTTTTTTCTATAGTGTATTAAATTAATTCAATAAAATGCGGTTTAACGTTTCATTATAAAATATGCAAGACTTGCTTGGAATTAGTAAATGTTTTAATGATTTTGAATGATACAATCATTCAAACTTCATGTTCGTCAATTGAATTTATTAAAAACAAAAAAGTTATTTAAAATGACATTTTTAACAATAATTACTTCTCTAAAAAACGTTCAGCGAAACTTAAAGTATGACATAACGCTACACAAAGCTAAACTACAGTATTAAACTATAATACGAAGTCATGGTACCGTAATTCGCCCAAAAAAAAGTTTTGAAGAGAACAAATTACTTAATTGGCGAATTTTGTTTATCTAATGCGGTTAACAACGGCGAAGCTAGTTGCGGACCCGTAATTCTGTCCGCGAAAGTTTGCTGCGGAGTGCACGTAAACGACTTTAGGGCCACAATTGGTGTCTCGGTGCAAGACGTTTCCACATCACTCAAACAATATACACAGCTTTTATTGTGAAGTAAACAAGAGAGCTATAATAGTGGTTTCACATTAAAAAATTCCACATGAAGGAAAGTGACTATATAGTGACACATCTTTACAAAAATTGACCGGAGTGCAGTCATTACTACATTAGCGAAAGGGTTAACTTTGTTTAATTCTTTAGTTGTCTAATTTAATATAAAATTCGCAGTATATAATTAGGCATGATTAAAATAGAGAATATTTGACTATTGCAATCCTTATATACGATGCATTGTACATATGGTACATATACATTTATCACATATCACAATTGTTACGTAACATAGTACAGTAGATCTACATAATATATTGCAGTCAAACTGTAAATAAGAACAATTATACTATAGTCTTTTCTTACATTAAAAACATTTATTAGATTTTTCCATTTAACAAATGTAAAATATTTCTTTAATGGACTTTCTTTCTTTAACACACGAATAATCGCCAAAGGTATATCATTTCCTTTAAGATTCGAAATTGCAATTTCAAATATGGAAAACGCACATATGGAAAAACACTTACCAAAACATTAGTGTTATCATCATATTTACAAATGTGAGTTTCTTTTCCTTAAAAAGAATTTCGTCTGATGTATCATTGTTATATCATTTTTATTGCACTCACAAGATTATAACTCAAAGTTAAAGTAATTAAATTTCTTAAATTTATGTAGACTTCAGTGCTAAATTAGATTATAAGAAAATTTGTTATTTCTAACAGAAAATGCGGTACCTTTCTTTAATAGGAATTAATAGCAAAATATATAAAATGTCTTTCCTTATTTGTGTGTAGAATATATAATATAGAATAAGATACATATATACACGCACAGTGTGCGGTGCTTGTTCACAGCATTGTCTACATCGATATTTGGAGAAATCGCGTCGCGCGACTTCCGAAGCCGCTACATAAAAGCACAAGTATGTAATGGCAAACAATACGACGATCGTGGCTCGCACGCCTCGTAAAAGTACGTTGTTGGTTTGTACGACTCTTTTCGGATTTATCACTCGCCGCCATCTCATTTCGAAGAAAGATGTGCTTTTCAGATATCCAAGCGGACACTTCCACCGGTCCCCAGCAAATGTACATTCGTATACATGTGTTTGGCTATACATTTGTTTATTTATTTTACTTTGGATTTATCTCCCGAGAAAAGCCAACTACGTGCTTTTATTATAAATTTATAAATTACATGTATGACTATATTCTTTTCTTAATAAAAATAACTACCGCATTACATTGTTAATAAATGTCTGATCTCATTATAGATGGAAAATAAATGTTTCGTGAATTTCTGTTACCCTGTCAATAAAGAACATTTAAAAATGCTTGAATGAAATTACTATGTGAGGAAAAATAATTCGTTGATACGTGGGCAAAAATTTTGTGTTGTCATATTTCAGCAAGCCCTTTCCACCGCTGTGATTCTGTCGAAGCGTTTCGTTACGTGCTAACAAATACTGTTTCATTAAAGTACGGAATAAATGACAACATTTTCTACCGTGTTGATTGCACATTGTGATGCCTTGTGTTTTAACTCTTTCGCCCCGAGTGTCGTATATGTCCGGCATCCATATGATAACCCACGGAGATGAACGCTGGATATATCCGGCATGCACCACGTGACCCGCAGCGATGTGCACCGTCTAATTCATATGTGTTTATGGAACAAAACAATATCAATGGCAAAATTTCAACTGGAATTAATAGTTCAAATTTTAAAGAAATATCAGAAGAAACAGTCCACCATCCCTTATTACACCAAGAAGTAATCACTCATCAAAACTCGACGGAAGACATTTTCCTTCACTTTATGAAGCACCAAGAGAATCTTTATCAATGCCAGGAATGTGATATTGGGCTTGTGCGTGTTTCCACGTTTCGAAACATATCTTACTGAATTAAATTATTATTCACTGTATTCATTTGAATTCTTTCAGTATTTTCAGTTGTTAATTAGACTCTTTATATCCATTAAATACGTTTATATCTTTCTATATAGTAATTATAAATATGTTGTTTCAAAAAAAAGTGCTGTTTCCGCCAAGATACACTGTCCACGCTCAATGTGTACACTTAAGGTGCGGGGTTCAGTGCAGTGGCCGCACTACGACGGACTGGACCGCTGTAGCGAAATGGTCAATGTGACTTCTTACTGGTCCAAAACCTAATTAATAATTATGATCAACTATCCATTACCATTTTCATTTGAAAATATATTACTAATAATGAAAGTCCATGGAGGTGTAACCAGTGAATATTACGAATTACATAAAATACACATATATTGTACTATACTCACTTCACAAATGAGAGAAGAGTATTGAAACATAACCTCTGTAGATTGGTCATTTCTAACAAAAATCCTTTATTACAAAAAATAATTATCAAAATAAATTTTTTTTATACTGGTTCTATACATATGGTTATGGAAAACGTAATATACAAACACAAATGGTATTGGTATTTAACGAAACGTCAATGATACTAATAACACACTATAAACGGGCTACCTGAACATTTATAAAGCTCTACTGCAATCAGATCTAATAATACAATAATCGCATTGTACAACAATCGGAAAAGTTGAGATTCGTTTTTGTATCATTCTACTTTGGTTTCTTCTAAATAAACACTTGAATGAAAAAGGATATATCTATTTCTGTTAGATTTTTGATACATACAAATATGTTAGTCACAATTTATATACTTTATCACGAAATACCGTACCATGTCCTTCTGAATCACAACAGAATTTTATTAATTTTAATTATTCAAACACCTAAAAATGTATCCACATATATAAACTACTAGAAAAAATAATTAAATCAACAGTATAACGTTTTTCCCAATATGTACATTCGGTCGAATCTAATTTTACATCAGATTTTGTATTATATTGATCCTATATTCGTGATATGCCGAGTTTAGCTAAAAATATTAAAACTAGCGCTATAAGATGTATTCACCTGCGTAATTTTGTCTTTTTCCCGAACCTTAAATTCCATCTCAGAGGTTGTCATTTAGGAACACTCTTTTATCCATAAAAATTATTCATAAAGTTGTGACAGACCAACAGAAAGCCAGTGAGTTTTCAACATCAACTTTAAGCTTTCAATTGTAGCTAAACAGACATACTTCAAGACTTTTAGCACTACCAAGAATGGGAGAAAAATTTCACTTCATGGATCGCTTATCAAGGAAACTACTGTGACGGAGATTTGATGTTGATTTGTAATCCAGTTGTTTTCACAAAAATTATATACCACCAATCTCATTACTTTTTATATACGTCTTGTACTTCGAAAGTTTTTGATAGACTGTACAATTACGTTCTTTTACAAATATACTTTGAAGTAGAAAGGTAATAATCAGTCCAAACTAGAACAATAAGTTATATTTAGGGCTGTAATGTAGGTGTAATAACTTGAAATTTTTGCACGTGTTCTTTTACCCTTAATACAGACATACTGACTTTATCATCCCAATCCCAAACCTGCTGTCCAAGCTACATGCGAAGACACTACATCTTAACAAGTACTCATTAACTAGTATTATTATGTATGTAAGGACACTAATTTCTTTTATAGAAATAATCACTTATGCTTAGACATAAATAATAACTAAAACATACTCATGAAAGTAGTGCTAGCACAGTATATATTATAGTGGTGGCATGTACTCACACAACAAATACCTGCGTATATGCCGTTGAGAAATAAGCTCCGTGTGAAACTATAATACGGCAAGCATTAGCAGGTTTCGTTCGGAGAATTGTACATGAAAAGGATTGTTGCAAAGTTTGAGTGGCGACTGCTGAGTGACGAGTAGAAACAGCATCTCAGAAAAGTCAGCAGAGATATGCTGATTTGAAGATTTGAACTTACGCATATAATGCAGAAATGAAGCAGCAATTTTTGGGAAAGAAGCGCTTTTTTATATTGTGGTAAATAAATGTATCTTTCGTTTGTTAATAATATGAAAATAATGGATAATAGTTAAAATCTATCAGAATCCAAATTAATTGTTCACCTGTATGTGATATATGAATAAGCTGTAACAAGTAATGGAATTCACTCAATGAAATATTATACCTACAATTTAAATTTTTTACAATAAATGAAACTGAAATGTAACATTAAAAATTTCATCTTCATATATGAAAACTATCTTATTAATTCATTGAAAAAGAACCAATTTAAGGACATACACGTCTACACCTTTCTACACGGTTCATTGCTTACACGGTTACGTAAATAGCATGAAAAAACCCTAATACATTTGCTGAACATATACTATTAGCATTCATGAAATACAACCACAGACATAATGTTGAGTGTTACATTTGCGGCACTCATTCGATCTTCACGAAACAACTATTCTATCGTCCTGAAGACATTGAATTCGTTACTGAGAGCTTGAAATGCTGTACAGAGCTTTCAAACCTTAACTAAACAGCGCCTTCGTCGAATAAGCTGAATTGTTACATCTTCATTTTGGTTAATATCAACGTTACGTAAAATAATGAAGTTCAATAAACAATACACCCCTTTTTATTTGGATGAAAAAGATTCTATTCAGATGATTCTGTAAAATTCAAAGTGCTTAGTTTCATTATCGCCGATAAAATGTCAATCTAGTACGAAAAAATTGTTTCTTTTATAGATAGTACATATAGGAGTAATAATTATATTCCTTCCCTTTTTTCAAAATTGCTTTAACTTACATTCCTACAATCCTCCATGGAATAGTTTCATTAAAACTTAATAAGTAGGTCGGAAAATAAATTTGTTCGTTGTAAAATGTAGTTGAGTAGAAG
>JABFPT010000033.1:23692-33918 GCA_022817245.1 Nixonia krombeini | reverse complement strand
AAAAAAAAAACGCAGAAAATTTCACAAACTGGTACAATAACACTGAAATATCGTGGTTAGATTTGTTTCATTAAATTAGCAGCAGACAGGAGTAATTCATCGATGGTATCAACTTATCGCGTGGAAGGCACGCAAATGAACGGAGTGTTATAATAAAAAGAATTCCACTCAATCCTAAATATAAGCGACCTAGTCACACGTGGGAATTACTAACATGTGGCAAACGCGTATGCCGAGACCATCTGTGGATGCATGTATCATTGTACCAAATGTTCCAACGCTGCCAAGATTTATGGGAACTCTTTTATTATTTAACACCTTATGATTCTGATTGCGTTATCCACTAACGTGTGGTTTCACTTTGACGTCATTTAACGACACAGAACACTTAAACACGCTAAATTCTTTGCTTAAAAAAACCTACAACGGCGTTTCTTTGTGTCAGAGGAATTTCTGGAACTGAAGCAACAATGTTAATTAAGACTTAATAGTTAACTTTCCAGCGATGATTCACGAATCGTTCGCTTTTCCCGTCCGCGGTAAAAGAAACGCGAAAATGGGAAAATTCAAAACAAACTAAGCAAAACGCGCGAGGACACCGAAAACCGAAAGCCAAGGTCATTACTCACCTGTGGTGTCCAAGCGCAGGGTTGATTAGGGGCCCTCGACGTGCTCTTGCTCCTCGACTTCCAGATCTTTTTAGGCACCAGTTTGCTGCCATGATGTACCACACTGCTCGACGACTTGCTTTTCTGCATCGCGGAGCCACCTGCGGAATTTGACGAAGCATTAAGTGCCGGCGAACCCGGCGCGGAATGCGGCTTGTCCTTGTGCGCGTTGGAACCGTGAAGGAGATGGGAAAGGAAGGACTGATGATGGTGTTTCGGCGTGGAAGGTGTTTCTTCCGATCCGAGACCGGCGTCGATGCTGCTTCGCGAGCTGGCGTTCCTACTCGCCGGGGATGTGGTCGTGTCCCCGTCGCTGAGAGCTTCTCCCAGTTCCAAGGTCGCCATCTCGCGATAATTAAGAAACCAATTATCCTCGGTTTGACAGCCTTTGTTATTACCATCATCATCGCCAATCTTCACAAGCTCACCCTTTGCCTTGATATTTCGCAAATTCCGATCATAGTTTACTCTCTTAAACCGATCCGCGCGATCCGCCTCTATGGATTTCTTACGAGCCATCCTGAGGTACCGTTTGATCGTGTCGCTGACCGACGGCGAAACATCGTCATTGTCGACGCTGCTTCTTCTTCGGGTGGTGAGGTGCTTGGACGTTTCCTTCGGCGCCTCTTCCTTTTCTTTCTCGGCGATTAAAACGTCCAAAATATCCCTAGAAACCGGGTCGGTTTGCACCTCATCGTCCACCGGACCTCGATCGGTGCTGGGTTCCTGAACGGCGATCAGCGGTGGCGGAGATATGACTTCCCTGCGCTCAGAGAGCCAGTCATCGCCACCGTCTTTTCCCGTTTTCCGATGCCTCGACTGGACCCACCACCTGCTCGAAGGCGACGTATACGCACCAGTCGCGCGCGGGCCCCGGAAACCCCTGGTGCATCGTAAATCGAAATAAAGCTTTTCCAAAAGTTTTCGATCCGTCAGGATGTCCGATATCACATGATCCCGGTTGGAGGATTTATTGTAGTATCTCCCTAGAGTTTCCAGCAACGACTTATGCACGTAATCGCTTTGATAGGCAGTCATAGACCTCGGCACGCCCGATTCATGAGACTCGTGATCTTGCCTAGATGAACTAGCTTCCCCCGCATCTTCTCTCCTACCTTGTTCCATGATCAAATCCAAATGTTGTTGCAGCTTGCCTATCAGACTCTGGTAATTGAAGGGCTCTTTGAAACTCGAAAGGTCCGTTGGGGTTGAACGTAACACTGATTTATTCGTTCCGGACAAATCGCCTTGCATATTCAGGTACTTTTGCAGCATGTCAGCCAAAGCCTTCGTATCGGAATCTTCTTGCTGAACGTATCTCTGAGCTACGGGCGAGGAAGGCGTACTTGCCCCACTCGAAGCCAGAAGCCATTCTCTCTTAACTTTGGCAAGGTCAAATTTGCCACCCGGTAATGGGTGGGCTACCAGGCTGGAACCGGAACCCCTAGAATCGTCAGCCTCGTCAGCCGAACTAGCTTTGGCCCGGCAACTACCACCTTTCACGATTTTCCTTCGTCTGTAAGACCGAAAGCCGAGAGTACCTGGATAAGAAGCCTTCCGCCAAAGCAAGAATTTCGGCTCCCTTTGGCAGACCTCCTGGAAGTACTGCTCGATCTTTGGTATGTCCTCCGATCGATTATGCGTTCCCTCTGGGATGAGTCGACGCCCAGCATCGGTCATATAACGCCAGGTCTTCCGCGTGAGGAGCCATCGTTCCTTCAAAGGTTTGCTGGAACGTTTGGCTCTTCTCTCTTTCGAGGTCAAGGGTGTGCCAATGGCGTCGCTGCTGTCGCGACGGGAGCGTCTCCTGCCACCGGGACGCTCCGCCATCGCCGCGGCGTCCCAATCCTTTTTTGCCACGCGAACCACTTTCACGGAACCGTCGTACAGAGATTACCAGCAACTGATCGGTCGGCCTCGGACCCTCCACCTGCGTCCATGCAGAGGTGCGTGTCGGGATCATCCATCCAACGTTATACCGCCAACTTTCGTACCTCTTCGTGCCGTTCCTGCTTTAGACTCTTACGCTGGGAATAATCGACGTTTTGACAAAGTACCGTACTTGGGTGTGCATAGTTGCCGGAATCGTGTATACAATTTGTATATACAATGTCGAAGTCACTGCTCTTGCCACACACGCTTTAGGAACAAGCATAAGCCATGGAGTGCATTGAAGTGGCACGCTTTACAGTCCCGTCGTCATCGACACTGCGCAAATAACACATCGAATGACGCACTGAAACACATATCACAATCACACGTGCTACTACGCCACCGATTTCAACTTTTGTTGCTCGCGGTTGCCTCGCTTTGAAACACCTTGTTCACCAGACCGAACTAACCGCACGCGGGAAGGGAAGCAGCGCCGACAAACCGATTGGAAACTTTTCGCCGTGCTGACCCAGTTGCATGGTTCCCGCCGTGCATGCTCTCAATGGAAACGTTGGAGAAGACAGGGCGGCCATCTTCCGTGGATCGTCATCGTCGCACCGAAGGAGAAACACCTGCCCGTTGAGGCATTAATCCGAGATATACTGTCTTTCGGTCCGTCCGTCGGTCCAGTCGTCCAATTCGCGAGTCGGCAAGGTGGAAGCTGCCCAAGGTACGCGACTACTGCTTCGGGGCGTCGCGACGTCGTAGACGCTCCGTGTCTAAAAGCGTCTCTCCCTCGTCGTATATCTATCGCTCTCTCCCTCTTCCACGCTCTTTCTCTTCATCTTGTTGCCTCTCTTCCTCTCTTCTTCTCCTCCTCGCTTCCTCGCTTCCTCACTTCTCCCCCTCCCCCTCTATGTCTTTCTTTACAAAGTGCTTCTCGCGCGACTCCTCTGCCCTCGCTAATTCTCGAGAAGAGGGAAACAAGAAGCGGCGAGGAGTCTCGAGACGTCTTCAGCCCCGTCTTCATTCCCCGGCGGGAAGCGACCGGCGGCGGCGACGGCGACGACGGCCATCGCTCTTCGTCGAACGGTGCGTTACCTTACTGACAATCGTTGTCCACGGCAGCACCACAACGCTCTTTTTCTTCATTTTCACAACCGCTGGCCCTTCTTACGCGGAGAAGCTTCCGTTTCCTCGCTCGAGAAGTTTTGACGGATACATTTGGAATGACGAAACGAAGAGGTTCAAGGATAGAACGTTATCCCATTTTGTAAAGACTCACTTGCAGACGTGCCGTTGGACTATCAACTGAGCGTGTATTTCGGGAACGACTATTATTAAAAGATGATTTTATTTTTTTAGGGTCTAATTATTCTGGGTCAACGTTTTCGTAGGTTGTAGCTGACGCGGTCACAAATAGAGATACATTCGCATTTTTATGGAGCATTTCTAAACCGTCCCACCAGTCACTGACCCTACATATACAGTTTTTTGAATAACCGCTTCCGTCAAAATTTTCGTCACCAGTCCATATTTTAGACCGCGCCTCCCATCTAGACAGGATTGCAAAGAATTACGCGTGACTTGCGACGCTCGCATGATTCAACAAAACTATTATCCCTGGGTAATTCCGTATAAAATTTATACGAAAATTGCTGTATGCTCGGCATTATATGTTCAGAATTAGCATTTTTCAATATGTATTTGTGCCCAGTTCCCAAGAAATCATTTCTTTTTTTAAACGCATACACAAATTCTTATTTATGATTTAGGAAGAATGGGATCAAACGTGTGAATTTTTATCTCATAGACTTATTTTTAAAATCGGCAATGTGATTCCGTCCGATGAAGCGGTGTTACGTTTGAAATTCGTTCAAGTCGACGTTATTGCGAAGCGTAAGTCGCCAATGATTTTTCTTTTTAAGTGATCCTGCAATAGTTTGCCACAACTTTATAGTCGACAATGGAACGAGAGATTCGTTTACGAATTCAGTTTCGAAAATTCGGGACAGGCGAGTATCGACGCAGTACCGGAATTTCGTATGTGTTCGTAAATTCTTCGAAGTTCCCCGTTGCTCTCGCGAAGGCCGCAGGGGAACCAGCAGCCACGTGTCTGACACTTCCGATAATATTTACAACGCTCATACCATTATAAATTGAAATAAGAAAAATCCGAATAATATCTGCTGGAAAGTCCTCTACAAAGTGATGCCGAGAAATTCAAAAATAAAACATTCCTCTAAACACATACTCTTTCCGACTCGTCCGCGAGAGGCCGCAGGGCAGTGAGATTGAAAAATAAAAGCTCGTAGTCTCCTTCGTTAACCGTTATCAACCAAAGTTAACACATAAAAGTCAAACATCACCTACAAATTAGATCTAAATGTAAACGATTCGCTCTCGTCTCGATTTTTATACAATGTTAATACATTTTAATTTTGAATTCGCGAGCTAAAATATCTTCAATTGTAAATCAACAGGAAATGTTAAAAACTTAAAGTTAAAATAAATATTTCGTTAGAAATACAAATCAAGATGCAGATTAAAGAGGTGAAAAGAGGCGATGAAAAATATTGCCTCACTGCGGCAAAAACTTGATAGATGAAAAGTCCTGACGATCATTGGCGCTTGACCGATCCTTTCAAAAAATGTGACGTCAAACGATACAAGTCAGGGCGCGATAATATCCCGAGGGATCTTTTCCCATCCACGAAAGTTATTTCGGTATTCATTCTGCTCTTGCCGAGATCCGAACCCACGTCGTAAAGAGATGCCGAATTATAAATCAGCATCGCGTCAGCGGATCATCTTAGGTGACCCTTCATGCGATTCTCCCCCAGCGCGAAGAACATTTTACGGACTTAGCGAAGGGTTCGTCGCCACATTCGTTATGTGGATTCTTGGATCAAGACTCTTCCAAGCGAGCGGTGGCTTAATGAGGGCGGATGGACTAACGGAAAAATTCAGTCGTCGATACTTCTCCAAACTGATATTAAAATTATTTTTATAAAACAATTGCGCCGAACATTATTCAGGTTCCAGCATTTTCGTTGCGGCGGGGCTCTACAAATATTGATATTGTTCAGGCGAGGTAACGCAATGTTTGCAATAAAAAATCCCGTTTTATGTTTCAAAATCAAATGTTGTTCCTTGCGAGCAGCAATCGATTGCAAATTAAATAACGCCGCGTAAGTGCGGAACAAACATACGAAATTTCACGAAGGTCGCAGCGGAGGTTCAATCGCTTCGCCGATAGGATATTTTCACGTTCGCAACGTTAGTTTACATCTGTTTCAAAGCATGTCTTTTCTCGCAGGAAGTTTCCCTACCATTTCAAGGTAAATTGAGAAGCGTCACGTTCATGGCACCTGAAAAACCTCGACCTGGTTACTAAAACTAAATGCTCTCTTTCCCTCACGGTTTCATCGTGTTGTTTGACGCACGGGAAAAATCGTCTTTTGGAATATTATAAAAATATACACTTAAATGTTCAGTTCACGCAGCGTTCATTATGACACAATACTCCACTTCATTGTTGACGTGGCAATCGTCACTACTATTAACGATGACGGAAGACATCCAAAAAAGCAACTAGACAGATGTACATTATCTGATATCAAAATGATTACAGTCTCACTCTTTTTTTAAATTTTCCACTATTTCTTAATTTCTCAAATGTTCATTTAATGTCGCGCATTAATAAAACGTACGTGTATTTACTTCACACGTGCCTAACTAACACCAATATAGCCTTTCACCGAAGAACGTACTAGTATCGAACAGTCTGATTGTGTGATTCGATGTCTGACACAGTATCGAGTAGATTCCATCAAACAAAAACGAGAAAAAACATGCGCAATTGAGAAACTGTGTTTGCCGCAATCTATTTTTGCACCGTGTCAGACAAGTCGCATCCAATGGGTTGTCAAAGTATCCGACAAAACAAAGATTCAAATTTATCGCGAACGATATTCGTAGACCGCCGTGAGCCCGAGTGTCTCGTCACTGCGTCTGATCGGTCTCGATCTCCGATTGGCCATTCGCATCGATTTAATTTAATTTAAAAAAAAAACAAGTTTAGTCGTCAATTATCAATCGAGTAACAATAGCGTATCGATAATTTGGACGAAGCGGAATGCATCGGTATGAAAATTCTCCTTAAATAACAAACAGCGATTGCAATGTTTTCCAAAGGAAAGTTTATGCATCCCCGAGGATCAAAGAAGGATTTCGAGCAGCCTCGAGTGCGATTAGTACAAGAGAAGAACAAAGCTTTTCGTAATCCTTTTTTCACGAACACGCACGTTGATGAACGTGCGGCTTCACGAAAGCTTCGGGCTATCATTATTCAACTTCACGAGCGAAAGCTTTGGCGTTCAAATAAATTTAGAAGGTCGAATCAAACTAGCTACCACATATATACCTACAGCACGAGTGAACGATGTTCCGTCAAAGGTAATCATTTTTTGAGAAAGCTATAAAAGCGCGCCGGAAATAAAGAGACTTTTTATCTTTATGAGATCTATCTTAATAATACACTCCATTTTTTTCCATGAAATAATCCTTATAAGAAATTCCTAATACCGCAATTTATAAGAACCGTTTTTCACGAAACATAGCAAAAACATTCGTTACACTTTGCCGATGATGTTGCGACAATAATATTTAATATTACCAACAACATATAATGAACTAATTTAACAACTACTCTTGTCGCTTCTGTTTCTGTTTACTCATTTTCCCTCTCTCTACTTTCTTTCTAGACATTCGTTAATTTTGCGATATAATAGTCGCTGTGCGAAATCCGTAACCAACAACAAGATTCAGCAATCCAATTTTCGTATTCCGAACTGGAGGAAGAAAAGCGAAGAGCCTCTAATCCAGCCTTAGAGTAACAAAGGTTTGTGACGGTGGATCAGGATGATTAATAGATGAAATTCAAGCATGCCGCCGGGATATAAATTTCTCCATTTCACTGGACTGATATTCGCAGCGTCGTAATACGAATAATAGCCCATTCGATTCCAATCTCAACATTTATCCGGATAAAAGAGCACTTTTGGTCGACCATCACGGTAGCTGCAAAGCAATTATTAATTCTGAAGAATATAAGTGCACGAGGAGTGACTGGCAAGCGTGAAACATTCTTTCATTATCCGTGATTTTCGGGTAAGAAATTGCCATTTTCTCCCTAATAAGTTTAGTGCCCGTAAATCAAGGCAACGTAAAGAGAAGAAAAAATAACGATGTTACGGAAGGACGAGCATGCACTCACGACAATAATAATCATCCAGACCAGAATAATCGTCTCAATAGCGTCTCTTTTAATCCGTACAGTCGTGTATCTATTTTTCGCCGGACAATCGAGCCAGAAATACCCCGATAGCCCTCCCCTCGTGTTAATTTTGTTCACGGATCACATGATCAACATCGCTACGTAGCCGCTGTTACTTATGCATCCAGCATACTTGACTTTCTACGTGGTTACGAAAACTTAAATTTATCTGCTATGCACACAATCGCGCGCCGCTTCCACATCGCGGCCCTCATATCGGTCAACCAAGGACCGACGTTAAACTGCTATGACTAGAAACCATAGAAATTATATCTCCGTTTCGATCAACTTCATTTTGTTTATCACACGATTTTCAACTTAAACGTCTTCAGGAGGGTAAATTCAGGATTCGAATTATATTACGCGATCATTTCGGATGAGTTTAATTTAAACGTAAGTAAGTAACAATTATTGTTTTGCTGTAAAATTTAATTTCATGCTCACATATTTCACTGGGAAAGATATGGTGAACGGACGCGGGTTTTCTCTTATTTCCCCACGAAATCACAAAATATGCGGTATAAATGTAAATGGAAACTGTAAATGTAGTAATAAATAATAAATTCGACAGTACTGACATGATATATGCGTAGCGATAAAATTAGTGCAGTGGCGAGCGCGTGGAATAATAATGGTAATGATAAAATCAGAGACTAGACGCTGTGACAGATATAATATTTATCACTCGAATTATGATTCTTGTTAATAATTATTTAATCAGTCAACCCCGCTAATCCGTAAATTTTGATTTTCCCTGCAATATTTGCGAACGCGGAAGTTTCACGACAAACAAATGTATTTCATTAATTATGAATACGTTATATACTGTGCGTAACATCGATTGAACATAAATTACGTAAAAGTGTCGTGGGCGTCATTTAGCGGGAGTAACGTTGGACCGAACGTTGAACACGTTCGTGTCCTTTCAGAAGTGGCGCAACGAACAACGTAATCTTCAATCAGTAACTATTCGGCCGATTACCGCGAGTATCGCGTGTCTAGAAAATCGTCGGGATAGTCTAGAATCGAATCCGACGACGTCGCTCGTCGGGACTGTAATGTTATAAAATGCGCGGCTTTATTTTTAGGAATGCGAAAATACCGCAAGGTCGCCGCACGCCAGCAGCAACGGCGAGCTTTTCTTTCGTCGGACGCGGAAAGCTCCACGGGATCCTGATCGCTGGGGACTTCCCTGAGAAAATGTAGGCGCCGCCACCGGTCGAGCTCGCCGGCTCCTGAAGATGGCACTTCGCACAGTACGGTACAACCAACACCGATTACTTTCGCTAATGTTTTCATCTTCTCGGTAAAAAACAATAATTCGACCTATTTCACTTTTAAATAAATATTGTTACAATATGTAAAGGTAAATTATTATTGTCATCACTATTATTACAATATGTCATTGAAAATTAGTTTTTGTAAAAAAACACTATTCAAGAGAGAAAGTATAATTCATTTGTTTACGAAAATGGGATATTCAGTGATGAAACAATTATGCTGACTGACGCATTTTCCAAATGACTTAAACGCTTATGTATTATATCAGGTATTGTTATGTTTAAATGTAAAGGAATGCATTTTAATGAAAACAGTAATACTGTTAGTAAAGTGTTAGCATTCAAAATATGATTTCTGAAATACTTCAACGCAAAGGTTGCCAAATGTTGAATTTCAGAGATGCACATGCCAATTAATATGTCATGAAATAATATGCGCGTATCTATATCCAAATAAATGCAAATATAGATACACTCCAAAATCTTTTGTAACGATAGTCGAAATGTTTGACACTACCCGCAGGCTATAAACAAGGAAATCGAAATGTCGAAGGTGTAAGGTTTTTCGGTCGGTAAAGCTCATCATGCTCGAATTTCGCGCCAGATGGCAACTTCTCTCGGCAACTTTGGTGGAACTTCCATTCGGGTTTTATCGACGGAACTTATTCTCAAATTCTTCGTGATATTCTCAAACAAATTTTTAAAAAATGTGCTATTTTTACGAATCCAAATCTATAAAACTACTAAATTCTATTGAAGTGTGAGATCATATTCTTTGTTTATTATACAAATATTGCAGTTATCCTATTTTTTACGAATATTTATCTATTGAAGTTATCTTATTTTTTAATATTACGTACAATATAAAGAACAGTGATTTCCACTTTATAAACGTTTCGTTTGATAATAAAAAAAGTTATGACTCTAATTGGTATAATGAAATAAAACTGTAAAAGTACTATTTTTTAATATTACTGTGTTATAATAAAGAAACTTCTCATGTTGAAAGTTATACGAATCGAATTTTTATACAAGTTATAATATATACAATATATATATATATACGAT
>JABFPT010000032.1:80408-95741 GCA_022817245.1 Nixonia krombeini | reverse complement strand
GTTATACATATACATTGTAATACAAGTAATACATATATTTGAAACTTCTAAAATATAAAATAGACTTTTTAAAATATACATTTCTCTTTGATTATGTTTAATATTATTATTAATATTCATATAACAAGTATATGAACTGAATATATTTAGAGTACAACAAACTACTTACAGAATTGTTTTGTGAAATATTGTCAACCTGCTGCATCTTGGCTTCGCTTCTGAAACATATAAAAATAGTTAAAAAAAAAACTTCATAAAATCTATCATACTTTTATATGAAGTTAAATCATACAATTGTAAAGTTTTAAAAATATTTACTGTTACAGTCTCTTTGGAAAATGGTCGCATTAGAATTAAATCAATACTACTACTCATTACTCTTAATATTATCATTTTTATTCGTATAAAACATAAGTAATACTTATTGTATACAACACTGAAATACACAAACCTTTCCGACATATATGGTACATAAATGCTATGTTGGGGATAACTGCCGTATGCTGAGGAGTGTTGCTACGAAGCTTCATCAACAACTGAGCTGACAAGGATATACCTTGAATTGAGCATGGTAGCTCTGTAATTGTTTGCCAAGACGTTCAGGATGTAACCACGAAGACAGATGCCGAGGAGGCATAACACTACTCAAATCTACCAATAGGTAGTTGCTCAAATGTCAGCCTTGTCTGTTGTTGTGACTCTCCATACATCTAACCAAGTTTTTTGATACTAGCAGCATCTAAATAACAAGATACAGCCACATATTGTTATTTTTGCTCCCATTTCTTTAAGTTGTACAATTTTAAATACCATTGTTCACATTCAACCCTTTTAATGCCAAACTCATCTTTAGAGTACATGTGAAGAATGTTACAGGCTGATTTGATATGTGCAGTTCTATGAATAACTTTATAAAGAAAAAAAGTTGACTTCCTTGATCAAAACTTTACTATGAATTTTTTTTCAAACTTAAAGTATATAAAGAACGATTTTTTGTGACACTGTACTTAATTACAAGTAACATAAACTAAACAATCTGTGAGCAATAACCTGAACAGAAACAAATGAGAATAATATGTTGGCCCAGTAACACTACAAAGGCTAAGACTATTTTCTTACTTTTGATTGTGTTTATGTGCATTGCAGCATAAGTATACTTTTCATAGTAATTTCACTATACTTTTCAACAATACAATTGTATTGAATTGTTGCATAATGTATAATACATTAGCTTAAGATACTATTTCCTTTATGAGTAATTTTTTTGTTTTTTGAAATTACAAATATGCTTTAAAATATGTATTAAGGTATTTAACTGTAACAAAAGGATAGGCTATGTACAATTAAGCCTAAAAATTTGTTCCTAGTACTTCACACATCTTGATAAGGTACTATCTGTCCATAGTATCACATGAGATAAATATTCTTAATATCATTCACTGTTACTTTCTTAAAAATGTGCTGAAAAAAGGAAATTTTATTAATCTTCAACTTGTCAACCATAAATGCAACTAGGTATTAAATTATATAACTTGTTTGTTCAAAAAGAGTTAGAAGATAATCTTTCAATTTTCTTATATTTTTTGGAAATTATAGAATACATTATAAATGTAATACTGGTGATTACTTATTTTAAACATATATTCTTCAAAACATTAGTAACAGAACAATATAAACATTATTATTTTGTTCTTTGTTGAACACTAAGTAAATGATTTCCATATAAATATTTTTAATTTATTATGTCTTTAGTTTTTATTATCAAATAAAACTTTGGTAATTCCATTAAAATATAAGGTATTTTAACTATCTTAGAAAATAGTACATTATATATTTAAATTAAAGTGATTAAATATATTATAAATGGAATATTATATAACTAAATATAAATGTAACATTATGGCAACCAACTTACATTCTAGTAATGAGCAAAATAATTATACAAAATAAAAAATTTTTCCTATGAATAAATTTACCTTACAAGCACTGTTTAGACTAAGAAATCGTTAATGTTCGTAAAAGAAACTGGCTGTTGTTTAAAGGCATTCAAAATAAAGATTAATTGTAAGGCTTACTTATATGGTACAACTTTAAATATTAATAACGGAACTAAAATTATAACAAAGATTCATCAACATCATGAAATAAAAAAATGTTGAATTCAACAGTAAATAACGATTGTTGAGTAAGAGTTTGTGAAAATTAGCCAAATCAAATATTAATTATACAAAACTTTTAGTACCTGAATACATATGATAGCTTTTATATACGCATTTTATTAAGAATCCGTGTTAGAATTTTATATCAACAGGAGAATATTGAAGAAACTTATTTAATTTGCCAAGATGATTTATTAACTATCAGATGTTGAAAGCTCACCCATAAAAACTAATATTGTTTATACAGATCACAATGATCCTAAAATTGTGATTTTTGTAATAAAAGTACTATGAAGCAAGGTTATATATAAAAGTTTCAGACTGATGAAAATGATAGAAAAATCTTAATTACCCTAACCTCAAAAAATTCTTATCAAAATTAAATAAAATTCTTTACCATGTGTCAGGTATAAGTTTGGTTAATAAAATTAAGGAACATAAAATATTATAAAACTAGCCGACGATTAGTAGAAGAGGGTAGAATCTTGTGGATAGCCATGTAAACAACTTAGTGGAAATTGAGTAAAAACTACCAGAAATATTTGAGAAATGTTTAGACTCCTATATTTAATATCCACATACCACAATACATGAACGGAACGATTCAAAACAAACTATGTATATGAAAATACGTATTAAGACGAAACGTGTATCCTAAAAGGTAAAAAGAAGAAAGTGCTGGGAATACCAGTACGTGAACGATGACGATGGCAACGGTAACAGTGATGAAGGCGACGAGGAGGAAAACTGATAGACGAGGCGCATAAGTGACGGAGGAGGATGGTGAGGGGAAACCAGCAGACCCGCGCCCTGCCGATGCATCAGACGCACAACAAACATAAACGACCGCGCGCTACAGATTGTTGCATAGCTCGTAGAAAAAATGTTCGGAGCACAAATAGGCACTTTTTACGTCTAGAAAAACGAACAAACTGAAAGAGTCTAAGGCATATTTTCGGGCGCTCGATTTGGCGTAGGTTTCATTCAACATGGCGGTTCGGCCGCTCACGAAAGAAAGCTCCCGAAAGCCCGCGGCAATATCTATGACTTACGCGGTTCTGCAAAGCTCACCGTGTACAAATTATATCACAAGACAAACTTGCTTCGCTTAAGTTTACTAACAAATACTTACCTGAATGTGGGAAGTCCAATTTCCACAGAAATTCAATCGAAAAACACTAACACTACGCTTCGACACTCAAGCTACGCTTTCTCCCTGGTCGCTAGTTTCGTTGGTCGACTCGGTATTATGGCCGCCGCGAAGTGCCCCACCGTGTCGCTTCTTCAACTAGCGCGCGCGGCCATTCGCGTACGCGGCACAAATGCATCGACTTAAGACACTTTGCACGCAGTATTCGCGATCACGCGAATCTACGTCCCATGCGATCCGATTCGTATCAGTTGACTGCACAAAATGCGGCCATAACATTACGATTTTGGTTCTGGAAACTTAACGATCGTAAAACCAACAATGGCTACGCATTCTTTTACAAGATGTACCAAGGCATACTGAATGGTTCAGTTCCTTCGTTCCTTGGCGCCAAAGTAAGGAAGACGTGTATCGTTAACAGGTGGAGACATCTATTCAGTCATTCTGATGAGATATACTTCAAAACAAACTTTCTTAGTTGTAACCAATCTCTAATCAGTATGATTATTGTTCTACCAAAAAATTGAAATGTTCAATTCAACATTTATTTAAATACGTCAACTTGATAATATAATTGTAACTGAAAAATGTGTTTAACTCATTTAAGAGAGTTTAGAAAATAAACTTAAGACATATCAAATATATTTTCATTAGTTACATTTTTCTTGTCACTAAACACTTTATTGCTAAACAAATAATTACAATATCCATCTCTGTATAAATTCTTTTTTAAAAATATTTAGTTAAAATATTAAAACCTTTAAAAACTACGCTTCTATTGTTGTTATATTACTTCACGAATGTATCAAACATAAAATGTACTTTTAATGAGTACACATAAAACACGTGAATATTTAGTTATTTCACTTTTCTGTTTTCCTCTTCCTCTTCTTCATACAGTAGTTTATCAGACAAAGAAACTGGCTTAATCGTCAAAATAATTTTATTGGCCTTTGTAGAAAATTTAACATTTTTGTACACTAAGATAATTAGCAATTTCCTTGTATTTATAGATTAGTTGTATTTGTAAGAAAATTAAGTAGAAAACAGTAGGGTAATTATTATCTTGTTTATTACACGTTTCCTAATTAAAACCTCACGTTACAATAGATTTGTCAAAACTAACCTATACCTTATATCAGCACTTTCGTTCAAAAATACAGTGAAATAATGAAATTGAAATGTCAAGAACTCATGCTGTGTGGTATAATTTGATTTTTCAACAAATACATACAAATATTAAAATTCACTTACCCAATATTTATTTAGTTGTAGAATTAACGTGTTTTGCCAATATGTATCCTTAGTAAGTATCGTTCCGATTCCTTCAAAAGTCTCCCAGAATAATGTAAACAGACGTTTAGAACTGAACAGAATTGGACAGACTTATTCACGAGAACTATACGACTCCGTATGTAAAAATCAGTCACATTGCAATTTCAAACAATCGAAAAGATAGGTTCAATAATTAACTTTAAAACGATAAATGCAATTGTAAAATAACGGTACGCCTTTATTTACAGAACAAGATCACACATTATTAACCAATCCCAAAATTAATGGTTTATTTCCACCGTTCCATGTTCACCCACAATTTATTTTTAACAGGCAAAATAGTCTAAAAATTTTTTTTGCGTACTTTTGTCGACGAATTTGCACAAGGTAAACAAAACTGAAGCTTACATCTATACTGATGACAATGATGTTTTGATTTATGATGTGGCATTGCACTTTATCAATTGTCCAGTATACGTAAGTCCAATTCCGAGATTCCGCATTCACTCAAAATGCACTTCGTTTAGTATATGGCATAGTGTATACATCGAGCATTTACACATTTGTTCAGTTTGTTGTGAAAATTTGAAACATCACTGATAGAAACCTCAATAAGTAGCACGTGGTAGACTCAGCGCGTTTTTACGCGATAGTATTTATGACGTGACATTGTCATCTCAAGTTCCGTTATGTGACATTACACATTGAAAAACATGGCGATTGATAATTACATTATGTTCACTAAGTGTTGAGTTGGTACCTTTATTGATCCTTATACTACCCTCATTTCTAATCAATAATTACCATTACGAAGAAATTTGATCACAATCGCAAGACAATAAACTCACAAATCGTAATTCGAAACACTCGAATCAACGTATTTGAACTTTGTCAGTTATACGCATAGTCCTTTGTAAGAGTACGCCATTTTTTACCTCATGATTCAATGAACCACTGTAGTCAAATAAGCATCTATTTCATGGAATAGTACTCATGATGTAACTATACACATAATTTAAGAAAAACTTCTTTTCGGGTAAACATTATATTCAATTTCAGGTAATTATAAAAAAGAATTAATTTTTATAATGACAGTTTAATTTAATAAGTAAATTGTAACTAATTTTCATGTATGCGGACTATTAGTTTATATGTAATTTTCAAAAATAAATATCTTAAAAAACAAATTGCATAACATAATGAATGTAATTTTAATGCTTACATGTGAACATATTTCATATCAACAACAATAAAATGTGGCCCATTACTTTACAATTTTCATTTCTTTTTCCATAACAGAACTGGAAAAAATTCTTACACATATGTATTAAATAAGTTAAATTGTATATTCTCTTCATAGGAAGATTCAACTTCAATGCTTTATTTACAAATACTTTATACATTGATGCAAAGATACATAAAGAAATATCTAAACTATACCCCAAACTTCCTCAAATGCTAAGCAAAGTTTACTGCATGTAAGAGCTCCAGAAAGAGGATAATTGCTTATTGAAACTATATCCTCCGTATAATCAGCTTTTACCTGAGAATAAAAAGATATGTACACATAAAATCAAGACGTACTAATAAAAAAAAACTTTTTTTTAAATAATACCAATATTAAGAAAGGGGAAATACTTTGTGAAAAAACGTTACAGGTATTAGATATTTGTTTTCAATTATTTAACTTGTTTAAAAATATTATTGCTAGTACATTATTGTAGAAGAACGAGTGCATTATTAATAAATGTACTTCAAAAACAACTTTAAAAAATGATCTGTTAAGATAACAGATTTTGAACTTTTAATTTAAAAGAAAATACTTTATTATATATAAATACTGTATACTCTATTATATTTTATAATTTATGTATTGAGTCCGATAACACAATTGGGTTTTTTATACTAAGCAATAAGACAAAAATTAAAACCAGTGAGAAAGAAGTACAGAAAACAAAAGGAATTACATAACGAATGAGTTGTGTTTTTATAAAATAGATACTTAATAGAAAAAAATGTCTGTTTACTTGACCATGTGCCATTGCTCCAATAATTATAGCAATTGGTTCATCAGTAGGAACCAATTCTTTTGGATTCACTACCTTTTTAGCATTAAAGGACATTGTCACTTTTTTACAACCTACAGGTAAATAATTTGTTATAGGATTTTTTATTACTTTAAGTAATTTCATAGGTGTATCAGATGCTCTGACACTGTATCTATGTAAAAGTTGAACTGAAAAAATTAAAATCATTACTTACAACATTATTGTAATTATATAAGCAATGTATCATATAATTATATAGTCAACATCGTTAAATATTACTTATTTAATCCAAACTATGATAAAAGCTGTATAGAGTTATAAGAAAATACCTATTAGTCCAGCAAATCTTTTAAAAGTTCTAGGAATTCTAGTCTGGGGATTAACCTCTATTAATACATTTCTATCAGTGTGAATATACACTTGTAAGAGACCAGCTCTGTTCAGTGGACTGTCCATTAGCATTAAAAGACACTGATGTGTTATATCTGGTCGACAACTGCCTGGATCTCGACTATTCTTTTTTAAGATGGTTATATGGTCATCACAATTTAATAGTTCGAAACTATTCCCAACCTAAATCAAATAAGTGCATTACAAGATTTGTATAGAATAATTAGTAACAATAAATATCTTATTTGGTTTATATACGTTTCATAACATGTACAAAAAATAATTATGAGATAATAAAAACAACAATCATTTTACTTATACTAATGAATTAATACTGTATATTATTTGTACATAAAATTATTATAGTAAAATGTCTTACCTTTACACTCTCCAGTTGAGCGTTTTCTAAAATAACAATAAGACGTTTTTCTTGATTTCGTAAATGGTTCACTTGCAAGTGTTTCGGTGCTGGGTCGAATTCAAAATCTTCATTTCCATCATGTTTTCGTTTCTTTCCCATTTTTCTAATCTTAATTCGTTACGAAAAGAGGTGATATAAATTTATGTACTTGTTTTCTATCTCTAAAAACCACGTGTTACCACTCTATGTACATTAGACTTGTCTTCTTCGATTTCGAGATGGTTCGCACTACTCGTAGGCATGTGCATTTAGGCCAATAGGAATACATTAGAATTGTATTTATTCTTCCGGATAAAACTGTGTACGAAAATCAACAGAGAGAGTGGTTCCACGAGAGCTAATATACCCTTACTGCCACCTAGAAAAGGTCCTTACAAAAAATTCCGCAAGCTGATATATTGGTGGGGAGTGGCGCATTAATTAAAATCATTTGATAAAAAGACAATTCCTATATATACTTCTAACACAGAAAACTGTCTTAAAAGGAAAAGAAAATAACTTTTACAGAATAATATGCTAATCGATCCTGAGATAAATTCTATTTATTTTAAGCTATCCTTGCATGAGCTAATTTTTGTGTATTAAAGTAATTCATTACATTATTAATAAGAAAAATAAAAATGTATACCTGATACTTAAAACTGTACATAAACTGGTTAACTTTACTGCACCATTTATAACACTATTGTGAACGTGTTAATATTTTCAAATAGTTATGAGAAAAAAGTATGCGTGAAAAATACAATAAATAAGTAGAACTTTCTTTACTGTACCCAGTTTGAGATTTACATTCTGTGGGATATAAATGAAATATTTTCATCCATTTTTACAACGAGAAATATCGTATCACCTTTAGTGACATTTTAAATAAAAGTTGTATTTTATTTCTTACCATACTAAATAAGTAATATATACATATGGAAAAATAGGGAACTATGAAATTAATAATTAGAAAAAAATGTGTTTAAAACGACAATAGGTTCAAAGACGGAAATGCTGAAACATTTTATGCAATTTTTTTTAATCAACTTCGGTTTTCAACTTTAAGTGACATATCAATAGATAGTTCTAGATATGCACATTAAGAACCATTGACTATGCTGTCCCTTTCTGTCATTCGATACGAAAATATTAGGAAAAATGACAAATTATAAAGTTGGCGAGTGACCTTTTTTCGATATTGGTGAAACTTTAAAAATTTTTAACAATTTTATGGTCTCCGTTGTTAGTGCGTATATTGAGAGTGTTCGAACTTCGAACAAGTTTAAAAATACGGCAGTTATGATTAGAGTTTGAGAGAGCAACCCAAGAGTTCTAAGAATTTTTGTTTACAACTTCAATATACAAAATTTTGTCGACTTTTGTTGTCCCAATTTTACATTGTTGGTGCTTTTAATTTTGAAAAATTCGCTGAGATTGTTTCTAAAATCTGTAGAGAACTGTAGAATTATTACAGAACTGCACAGAATCCTACTTCTTTTCATCAGAAGGGCTGCTAACTCCACTGCGGTGCATTTATTGGGATAGTTTCTGTCGCTGGTGTACGATGCAGCGACGAGAAAGCAATAATTTCTATCCCATTTAGGCGACACTAACACAGTCTTGAATAGGACCTTAGTGCTAATTGTGATCAGCTGATTGTCACTTCCCTGATGTATTGTTTGAAAATATTGTAATTAACAGCACATTCAAGGCCTTCAGTTTCAGCTCTCAGGATCCAGGATCTTTACTTCTTATTTGAGGATAACACCTTAAATATTTGCTGTTGACAGTAAGAGTAATAATTCCATTAACAGGTAAAGGCGTACAATGTCTCTGATGTATATTTTTACTTTATTTTTACTTTACCTCTGATGTATATTTAACAAATCTCGTTTTTTCATTGAATTCCCCAAACTGTGTTCAGATTATAACAAAGATTTTATATTATAAATTATCCATTATTTAGAGTATAATGTTACGACATTTGAGAGTTATGTGTGGGTGAGGCTTGGCTGAAGAATGCATTTCATAGTCCTGAGAAATATCTTTGTGATTTAACTGTATGTATGAAATAATACATTGCTGAATAGTTAAATGATAAATTATTTTTTGAAACAGCGTTTATGGAAGTTTTGTGATCTACCGAATATAAATGTACAGTATATCAAAAAATCTATATTTCCAAAAAATACGGTTTTCAAAAATATAAACAAAAGGTACATGAATGCGTCAAGGTTGTAGGTGAGTTGGTTTATGACAGTTATAATAAAAATATAAGAGCATAGTCCAGAAAGCATCAGATTTCTGCGCTGTCTTAAGTTCATTTAATTAGACTAAAATTTTATTACACCCTTACAACATTCCTGTTTTCTTAATACAAGTTACGATAACATATTAAACAACCATTTCCTCGTTACAGTTGAAATATTATGTACATAAATAATTAGAGATATATTTTGAAATTATAAAACTTAACAATGTTACATAAGCTGTCAATGACATAGTATGATATATATTTGGGTGATATAACAAAGTATAATATTTTGTATAATAGTAGAAATATAATATAAAGTTATATACATACATAACTAAAAACTGATCATTTTATGCAAAGTAGTTAATCTTTTAATTTTTTAATTTCAGTTACAACGGTCTTAATTTTTGACAAATTTCATTTGTACTTATAAGATGAATAAGTCATTTAATTTTACAGTGTGTGTAAATGTGGAAAATTTTAAACTGTTTCTTAAAACAAATATATAATTGTGCAAGACTTTAAATTTGATTATCACTTATTGCAATTGTTCATAACTATCTGTAATTGTTTAATACACTATAACTTCGAAACTATGCCATAGTTATCAATGAATGCAATCAAAGTTAGCATTGTTTTCATTTTTACATTCATTTTTTTAAAAACTTAAGTATCATAGAAGACAAACGTCATTGACATTCAATTTTTTGAGTATTCTAAATTACTGGTCCTTTCTGTAGTAAATCGTAGAATCAGAAAAATTATGTACGCAATATGTGTGATACTGGTATGAATATTCTGTGTAATACCTTAGAAAGAACAATCTCATAATCAGCATATATCAAATTAAATATTTATATTTTTAAAGTAAAACGCCCATTCATAATTTATACGTGACATATAGTATGTTTAATTGCGGCAAATCTAACTCCTACATTTTGAATGCAGATCTAATTTTAGTGTGAAAATGTATATTTTTTCAAATATTTTGAACATCTCAAAATGTATTAAATTATATTCTTTTATTATAAAATTTTCATATTTTATGTTATTTATGGCAAATTTATTGTCTAATATTTTCATCATAAGATAATTTATCAGAAAAAGCACTGAACAACAAATTTATTATAAACATTGATAAAAGTTTAAGTCACAGCTTGTGTTGTTTTAAGATTTATATCTAAATTGATCACTAACATAATACTACAGTGAGAACAGATATTAAAATCTGTAACAAGTTACTGTCATAATTGTCAAAAAATGAAAAATACATTTTTAATGTTGTTACTGCTTGGTGTAAGCAGATTTTAATCTATTATTTGATCGACTGTAAGCAATAGAAATAATTATAATATACTCGTAGTTAAGAAATTATTAATGAGAATGACAAATATCAGCATCTCCACTATGCAGCTCATCTTCAATATCTAATTTGCAAGTTCGTCGTCGTATATCAAGCATATCTGAACTTGTTGCGGCATTTAACAATGGTGACAGTTTTTCTGCTTCGCTATCCTCGTCTTGATTTTGTCCCTACAAATATTAAAGTGGTTATAAATAGTATCTTAAGTTAAAAATGTTCCTTTAAATAATAAGTTGCTATTTTTATTCTAAAATAAAAAATATTGTACAAAATTACCTCATAAAGAGATACCGACTGTGTTTCATTGACTAATCTTAATGTATCCCTTGTTCTGAGATTAGATTTGTCTCGAGAATGATTGGACATTTTACTTCTCACTATGGGTGAACGGTTGTTGTGATCTTTCTGAGAGCTAGAATTTTCTCCACCCTTTGCTAATAAAACTGACATTCTGAATTCAGGAGTTGGACAAGGTGTTCCACTAGTTCTTGGTGACATATCACCATCTTTTGATAAATGCTTCGCAACTGGAGTACGTTCTAACGATCTGTAAGTACAATTAAATAATTTTTTGTATGTAAAATAATTAGTGTTACATTACAGTTACAGTAACATGAACTAGTCATTAAATTGTTACCTGTTTAACGCTTCAGCAGCTTGAATAGCTGTGTTTGTGTCAGGAGTATCTGGAGATTCTGGAAGAATCATTGCAGGTCTGGGAGTATATGGCCCATTTAAAGCTTCTATTAACGAAACTGCTTCATAACCAGCAGGTATATTTTCACAACTCCCCTGTTGAAAAAGGAAACCAATATAAAATGTAAAAATATTTCTTATTGTGCAATATATATTCAGTTATTATATTTGATTCAGTTTAAACTTTAACTTAAATATTGTAATCGATTATTAACTTTGTTCATTAAGTACAAATATTTTTACTCTGTAGACTACATTTATTATTCCAAATGCAATTATTATGCATGTAATAAATACCTCTGGTAATGGTGGATTGGAAATAACTGTACCAGCAGCTTTTTGCAATGCTTTGATTTGTAAAAGAGCACGGAAAGGAGCTCGACAAATCGGACAATTATTTGCTTGATATCTAAGTGAATCTGCACAATTATTACACAGACATAAATGTCTGCATGGCAAAATTAGAGTATCGCGTACATCACACATGCAAATAACGCATTCAGATCCATTATCCTCTGTATCCTCATCACTTCCTTGTTGCTATCCAAAAAAGAATAAGAAATATGAATGTGAAATTTAGTAAATAAGGGTCTGGCTTGTATGATGTAGACATACCTTTGCATTTTCAGTATTTTTATTTTCAATACCATAAATTTCCTGTAACAAATAGCAAAGCCCGTCCACAAATAACTTCTGTTTGAGAGCTTTCAGAACATACGAACCATCTGAATGTTTTTCTACAACAGCTATTGTTGTATGAGACTGTTTGGGATCATCAGCACCTTCTTCTGCTATACAATGTATTGCCATTGGAATGATCTACAATTAAAATTATATATATTTAGGTACAAATTACTTCTAAATTAACTGAAATTGTTTTTATGGTACTAATAACATATTCAGTAATAACAAATAAATCATACCTCTCTATCTGTATTATATAAGAGTTCCTCTTCTATGTATAACGTTGGATCAAAAACATGTGATGTTTGACAAAATTGTTGATTAGCACCCTTCTTGTAATGATAAGTTTCTGAATTCATTGATGGATCTCGTGGCAAATATCTGAAAATTTTTTTATACATGTTATTAGTTACACAATTCATTCTATGTCATTTTTTACCTTTAACTGTAGATATATTATTGTACATAATGAGTTATAAGAAATACTCACGTAACACCTTTAGATGTGATTTCTTCTGTACAGAAGTAATATATTGTAATAGCACATCTTACATCACAGTCAAATGTAAATTCAATATTAAAATGCATTGGCTTTTTGTCATTATCTCCATTACCAAAATGTTTTACATTTGATGACTGAGATGTCTCAACACTCCTCACTAATCTCAACGATTCTTTTCTAATATTTACTAAGCTTTTTAAAGTCTTTGTTGGGTCATTAGGTTGTGGTGGAGGGTAAGGAAACTGAAAATTTTTTTTCTAACTTATTGTTTGATATATTATTGTTATCTCTTACAAGAAACTTATATACATTAATTGTTCAGTACTATCATCTGTTAAAAAAAATATTTAGAGTTTAATAGGCAGGTTTAACTTTATTATTTTTTTATTATTTTCAAAGGCATATTAAATATATTATATATTATATAGTTTTATACTATAATATAACCAAATAATACACAACCTTTTTGTAAATTATTAATACTCACAGGTGTTGGTCTACTGCCTAAAAAATTTAAATCAGCATTTTCTCCAAAGAGATATGCTTCAGGTTGTGGAGTATCAAATCTTTCACCTCCCATTATAAAATGACTACCAAAATAATTTCCTGATTTTAAATAATAAATAATTCCATCAATAACAGTAAAAAACTTAATTTGCTATGTACATTAAAAATGTACTCTTAAATTGGTACAATATATAAAATAGTACATTTGTTTATTTTTTATCTGTTAAAATTATTAAATTTTATTTAAAAACAATGTAACTGGATAACAAAATCCGTACACAGAACCTACTAATATAAATTTAACATATAATAATAAATACAAAACAAATATTAATAAAAACTCTTTTTTAGTAATATCAGAGCATCTAATGATTATATGGTTGTGTAAAAAATGGAAATTGAAAGTTATGTTTTTCTCATAAAAGTCATTTATAAAAGTTTGATTAATGATTAATGCAAGCGTTAATTTGCTAACGGTACAGTTACCTGATCGAGGAGGATATTTGTATGCATGATTTGAAACAATGTCAACTTCTTCTATACCAGCATTTTGTCTACTGGTTAATGATCCCATTTCAAAAAATGTATTTTGCATGAACCGTAAGTGTTAGCCTTTTTGGGTACACAATTCTTACACTAATTATTCTTATGCTCGAAAGGTATAAGTACAAAGTACAATGAATAAATGAAGGGAAATAATAGCACGCACACTCGGACGAATACGCGGGCACGCACACACACACACGCACACTTGCTTCCTTATATTTTGTGAAGCAATATAACCTTCTGCTTGCAACCAAACTGCGAAAGAGAATACATGAGACACATTTGCCGCACTGTCATATACAGACATAAACTGCACAGAGTGTATTGCGCACTGTCTTTCCTAAAAAGTCAATGTGGTAAGCTTAGTACATGTTTCTTGGCTATATAATGAAAGTTGATAGAAATTGTTTACATAACTTTATAGAATAATGTTACTGTATTTCCAATCGGACTACTTTGTACAACATTAAAGGCGTTCAATTTGAAAAATATTAAAACTCTACACAAAAATATTATATAAAATTAAAAGTAAAATCGTATCCAATCTATCGAAATGATTTTGCACAGGTCGTGCCTCAGCACTCCTTAAGGTCTGTGTACAATTGTAATCGATATTTAACAATCGAAATATTCTCGATTCCGCTTTCAGTGTTATAAAACTTTTTCGGGTAAGTGACCTAACTAGACACACGCATACGTATCCGTTGACTCAAATTTCGTATTTCCTTGTATTGCGGATGAAGGCGCGATCAGCAAATTCTGACATCGTTGATCAAAATGTCAGATATTGATAAATGGATAGAAATTGCAAAAGAATGCAAATATTTGCCGGAAAGTGATCTGAAGGTAAACGTTAATAAAAAAGTACAGTTTCTCTTGTGTGACATGAAATATACAATAATTGGTTGTATACTATAAAATAATTAAAAATCGCATTATACGTTACAATGTGTGCGATTGTAAATGATCAGTCATTTCGTAATATTTTCCCTTGTTAACAGCAACTTTGTGACATCGTATGTAATTTACTATTAGAAGAGTCAAATATTCAACCAGTCTCAACCCCGGTAACCGTTTGTGGCGATATCCACGGGCAGGTAAGTTTTTCTGCGTTTGTCTAACCTGTAACCACTTCCTGCTCTTGTTTATGGTGTAGAAATCTTATAAAAATTCATCCTGCGTAGTTTATTTCTTCATAATTGATGTTAAGTATATATTAAAAATAAACTTTCTTCAACAATGAATGAAAGATGACATATATTTATATATTGCAAAGTATTTTACAATTCTTTTTTTATCGACCTTTAATATATCTTTAATTTTTGACTGAAATAAAATATAATGATAATGAACTAA
>JABFPT010000032.1:65002-75555 GCA_022817245.1 Nixonia krombeini | reverse complement strand
AAGAATTATTAGGAAATATTATAATAACATTCGAATAATTCTTTGACATATATTTCAAAAAAATATAAATAAAAATTTTTGTTTTATATCTATCTATTTAATGTATCTAGTATCTAAAAACATATGTGTTAAGGTAAGAATTATTCTTGTTCATTCTATAAAAATATATGTAGTATTTAGTAATTTAAAATAACAAGAAAATATAAGATATCTACGCATATATTGCAGAACGTAATTGAAATTAATTGACATTTTTAAAAGCTTCTTTCGTTATTACATTCAATACATTTTTTTCAGATAGTGCTAACATTTTACAGTAAATAGCATTGTATAATGTGGGACAAAGTGTTACATGAATGTTCATCATCATATCGGCTGTTACAAAAATTTGTTACCGAGCTGGGACTCAAAAATTATCTTTTCTACTCCCCTTTGTACAGTACCCATCTTTTTGAATACCAAATTCGTCATCGTACAGATATATAATGATAAACGTACTAGATGCGATTTTCGAATAAGTTTGTTAAAGTAGGGAGCAACTTTTTAAATAAACCGAAACCCTTAGCAATGTGCCTCTAAATTAATAATCATATATGTATGTAATATAATAATACAATTAATGATAAATGACAACTAACGCGCAATGATTGTCCTTTTGCGAAGGAAAAGATATAACACACAAGGGAATTTTATTCTGAAAAAAATATGGCAAACCGTGAATCGAAATCTGAGTTCCAAGCATTGTCGATTAAGGACCGTAACCGTTGAATTCCCGATCTCAGACTCGACTCAATTAAAGAAATTGTCGCATTGGCATGTGCACTGGCTGCCAAGTTGAATCCGCTCTATTTTGAATTTTGTGAGATAATTCGTGCGAGGCTGCTGAAACGTTCACGTCGATGTTTAGAACGGTTCTCCCTGTCTACTTGTAATGCACCGGTTTTATGGCTTTTACAGCTGGAAGAAAAGCAAAACGAAAGAGAAGTTCTAGTATTCGGCTATAGTGTGTAACGATAATCTCTCGAACAGTGCCTTCAGATACTGTAAAATGACGGTCTACTAGAAATAATGTTTTATACCGACGGATCGTGGCGATAAACAACGATACTGCTGTCGAGGAGATTGAATTTTTCGTTATACGATTTGAAGCGTCATCGTAATGAAACCGTCCTAAACCTGCTGCACCAGTGATGCTTTCACCGAGGATATGTGCTTTTGTATCAAATTCAGGAAAAAGAACAAACTGAAACGGGATCAATTGGTTTATATGACACTGTACAGCAGAACAAATGTTTATCGAATGTTAAGTGGTGATAATTTTTGTCAGTTTAATTTTACATCTGCTAGTATATCTGTCGCTTCCTTCAATGAGATCTACGATGTTTCATATATTGAGGAACTGTAATGACCTACACCATGAACTGTTTGTTATTGTTTCTCACTGGGCAATTATTACTCATCCTACACTTCTTATATCCAGTTCAAATACTTTATCATTCAAACCTAACGGAATGAAATTGATAGGAAAGTAAATAAATATGATGTAAAATGCAATATTGTTCAGTGAAAGATGCTGTTTTTACACTCCATGTATGTTCTTATTTATCTTGTACCTTATGTGTTTCAAATAATTAAAACAATGTCAAACACTTTTAAAATAGGGTGCAATGTACTTGAAAGGTACTATTGAGAATTCATTTTGTTTGAGCAACTCTTTGTAATTACTTCATCTAAAAATAAATTTAAAAAATATATTCCATTTGATAGAGTTTTAAAAGTTTAACAGTTTTCATGCAAATTTGAAGAAAGAAAAAATTGTTAGCGTAGATATTTTCACTCTCCTAATATATATAACATATTTTTTTCCAATTTGTAGAAGTTAATATTTATCATTATTTCAACCCTGTTTTAAATTGTCATGAAACTATAATTGTACTTACAGTTATTTTATGAAAACGTAATTAAGTTTTATTGTGACTTTAAAAATCTGTGTACATATTGTACTGTTTATCTAAAATTCTGCTACTTCATGTGAATGTTAAAGTATGTGAACAAATGAAATTTTAATTTACAGGAAAATTCGTTCACATGTCTCAAATGTTTATGTAATTCATATCAACAGAATATATTTTACTTGCTCACTTTTATTTACATTGTCAGGCCTGATTTACATATCATGAGTCTGATTTTCGCTTTCTTTACTACGCGAAAAATATACCAGTGGTTTTTCACAATTTTGGTTTACTAACTGAGACACGTTAGTTACATTTCATCTTACCAGTCATTTACGTTGCACGGTTCTTAATGAAAATTGCTGGTATCTTTTGAAAAATGTATATTTTTTCACCTCTCTATCTACGTAATGAAATTGTGCTGCGCAATTCAATAAATTCCATTTTATATTTTTAACTAAACGTAATTACAAAAGATATTTACTATTGTTCTAACATTAAGTCAAATGAGAACGACATGTTGTTTAATAAAAGTCGATAACAATGGCATGGATGGACAGTATTTGGTACCAATCTTCATAATACAATGAATTTTTTTCTGATGACGGCGTGGAGTACACGTTGCAAACTCGACACTAGTTTTGACAGCCTCTGACAAAATGTGTACAAGATGACGAGAGAAACGGAAATGCTATTGATAATGCGACCCCATGGATTTCAAGAGCATTTGGTAATAGGGGAGATGTATTAAGAGAAATGAAAAGTATTAATATCTGTGTTAGCGCTTACTTAACAAAAGCCTTTGCGATTCTCCCGCTGCTGCGATGTAACGCTTCTGTCTGTGGTTGCTCTCAGTATTATTGAAGTGTCCAAACACTTGTGATGCATTTTTTTTACATTCACTTTGATTAAAGACTAAGACAAAATTCAAAAGTGGTTTCTGATACTCAATATCATTTCGCTTAATTTGAGATTTACAATTTATATTCAATACCTGGTATAAACAATACAATTAATTTTTCAGAACAATTTGAGAGTGTTTCATTATATTTTATAATTTATATTATATTCTACACTTTTCAATCTACTGTATAAATTTTGAATTTTGTTTAAACAATGTTTTGAATAAAATAAAAATGAATGTGGAATTAAATAAATTCATGACAGAAGATATTTTAAACTTGCCTTTATAGAATTATATTGTATAAGTAATGTATATATGTACTTTTATTAATGTCTAATTATTTTGTAGTTTTATTATACTTCATTCTTAAATGAAAATTCTTATTCAACCACAAAGTTGTTGCAATGTTTGCGGCAATATGGAAACGTTGTTATGTAATGTTTGCCATTAGTTATTTGTTAAACGATGTACAGCGTGAGAAATTACTTTCGAATTGCAACCATATTCAATCATGTATTTTTATTCGAAGCAAGGTTTTGAACACAACGTATAATTCTTGAAGTCTCAAAGGTAGACGTCAATTGTAAGGATTATCATGTACCTTGAAAGTATAGAAATTTGTTATGTTAATGTAACAAAATATCTTAATAAAAAGAAAAACAGGAAATTGTATATTATAATTGCTTTGTACATCACAAGCCATTCCTTCGAAGTCAAGTACATAATTACGTGCTAAACTTGCGATGTTCTGCTTTTTCTTACAATAAATACTTCATACTCAATTTATGAAATAAAAGAAAGTAGGTAATTTAAGAAATAGGCCCTCCAAGAAATGAACAACAACATCCTTTTATTAATCAGTTAATTAGTTTATTTATTCGTAATAATATTATTCTCCATCATATATATATATATATGTATATATACACATATATATATAATTCTATTTACTCCTTGCTATTTATATATTTATATAATAATATATAGTGTATTTATATATAATATATTATCTACATTTATAATCCCTATGAAAGGCATCTCCAGACAGACTTAAGATTTACGTCTCATTTAAAATATCTTATTTATTCATAAAAATACGGGGGTCTCGCGCAACCAACCACGAAACATTGCTAATATTTTGCGGAAAGCAGTAGCTGTCAAACTTTAAATTATTCTGTATCTTAATCATTCCCACAAACGTTTGTGAATATGAAATAACCGTATTGAATTAAAAGGGTTAATAATAAAGGATCTTAATAAATTTCACAGGTTTCGATATATAAATATAAATATTTTGCTTGCATTTTTCAAAATATAAACTCTATGTACATTTTTGATATATGTTTGCATTTCTTGCATATAAAATAATATTATCACGTTACTCTATATACAATTTATTTTGTCTAAAGCGTGTCAATTGTTTCATAACAGCTTCGGCAGTAATGTTTAGCTCAGTTTTCACTAATTACGCACGAGAATTAAGTAAATTATTCGTATAAGCATTATCAGGTGTTGCAGAATAAGAAAATAAAAGCGTATTATATTTTGATATGTCAAACTGAAAAATGTAATATCTATGTAAATGATATACCTCGAAGTAAATTTTATCACAATTTAAAACTGAACTAGACTCATGTGGATGAATTAAACGTGTTGTTCATTTAAACTATCTAAAACACTGTGATTAAACAGTATGACTTTTTTAACGTCGATGCAGTTAAATTATATGCTCAAGTAAATAAAACCTGATTATAATATTACAAGTAAATTTATAAAATATCTGATGAGTGACATATCCAGTTTTAAGGAAATGCTATTGCTCTGCTGTTTCGTACATTTTTATGCGTATTCGTATATAGATATTTTTTTAAACTATATGTACGATAAATGTCAGATTGAAAGATAGTCTGTTGAATGTCTATGAATTATACACACTGACTGGGCGTAAATAAGAAAACGTACAAATAGCAATAACTGCCTCTGGTTTTCCGGTGAATGAGTAGCAATATTCCGTGTATGGTGTCCAATCTCAGTTATAAAAAGAATAGTCGAAGATAAAACGAGATAATAAAAAGTACATATCTTAAACGTAGGTATTGAAATTGGTAACTTTTACTCACTCGTTGAGAAATTATTGCCGATTGAAACGGCATTCATTCTTGCCTGTCGTTTCTGGGTTAACGTTTGCGGCACATTTTAGCATCAGAAATATTTATATATCGATCAATATGAGCGAGGCACGTTAAAAGAAGTGAAAAACCTGAAACATGTTTATGACGCAAATTCGAATCGTCCTTATTAAAAATATTTCAATTATATGAGTCTATTTTGTTAACTTTCAAACGAAATACGCGTTCATCTCATTCGAAAACTTGTCTCAGTATTAATCATATTATAGTGACAAATGAATGTATTTCAAATGCAGGAAAAACTGTATATTCGAAGGAAAGCATCTTTTCCTGTATATAATAAACGTTAACACTGTTATCTGCCATAAGAACAAGAAACTATTTTCAATAATATTAAAATCTGAGAGTTGCAAGATTGTAATTATGAGAGAAACAAAAATAAATACTTCAATTTAAGTATTATCAATTACACTATTATTTATCAATGACAAATTTCTATCTTTGAGGTAATGTTGAATTAACTTCTATGTTAGATATTTACAATTTCCGGTTGCTGTAATGAACAATTTTTCCTGTATTTGTTATTAAAAATGCCATGTCGAAACAAATTTTCTATTTTATATTGAAACATGTCATTTACACGGAAATATGTCGCATATTATTACAAAATATTGTTCTCGCCGTTAGCATCGCTCAATTTCAAATTGACTCATAAACTGCACACGAGAACAGTTAAGATTTATATCATTATCAATACGTTGTATATGTAAATATTTATACATTGTATGTAGGTATACGGAAGTATATAAAGATAGACTAGTACTTTCAACATAGTTATTATTAAATTTTCGTATATGTACAAAGTTCAACCCACAAACGAGAGACATTATTTATTTTTACGTAATTTTCTTATTTTCACATTAGACTCTCACTCGCACTTAAATATTAAAGGTTGGGCACGATAATACTCTCGGTAGTAGTATAATGCCCTAAGTCTTGCTGATCCAACGCTTTAATCTTTCCTGTAAGGCGTCGCTAGATTCCCAGACATCTGTGTACACATTATTATTATTATTATTATTATTATTATTATTATTATTATTATCATTAGTAATATTATTATTATTAACTATAATTATCGTTACATACGTTTAGTTATAATTATGTATAAGACAGTCCAAATCGGTGATCATATTTAAGCTCTTTAGCAATCGGCGAGATTCATCGTTGCCGCAAGAAATATCAATAACAACGCTATGTTTTATCATTTGTTATTCCTAGAAAAAAGCTTCCAAGATTTCAACATATTTGTTGTTCATTGCAAAATGCAATAATGCGTTTAAAAATTCGATAAATACAAACGACAGTTTTGTCAAAGATATACCAGTAGCTATAACATTGCTTGCCTCCAATCAACATTAAAGCGCAAGTACACTTAACAAGGCATTTTAAAGTATTTTTAAGTTCAAATAATTGCACATTTTACTGTTCGTTCACAGCTCATTCGTAACTTTGGGAAAGAAAGAAAAACACGAAGTATTCCCAATAATCATTCTATTCATTAATTACAATCTCTCCTCCAGTCACTTTAACTCAAAATTACGTTATGCGTGTAAAGTTAGCGTTACCAAACGTCGACATCAGTAAGTAAACTTATATGAAATGAAAATAAGAAATGCTTTGAGTCAAATATTAACGTTTATTGCTTTGCATTAGCAATATTATGACAGCGAACATGTTTTTGTTTATTCTATCGACAGTCGCATAAGATTTCACACATCGAAGTATCGTCTGATCGAAATTGACGTGTTCGATCACTCAAAAGTGTGCGTGGGATAAATTGCAGTAAAGTGTTGAACGTGACATAACTACGTTTACATCATGGACATTTTCAAGTATTATAAATATTTAAATAATATCAACAGCAGTACTGGACTAATCGACTTTCGAAAATGTATCTATCTTTATGCAACAAAATAACACTGACCTTTTTATAATTATAATTCTATACTTGTTACAATTGTTTGTACAAAGACATTATTTTGTTAAAAACACATTTCGATAATTATAAACATATTCCTATTCGCTCAACACTTCATTTTCAATCATGTCAGAAAACGATATAAACGTAGCAGTGTAATATTAGCATCACCTTTTTGATGATCTAATTGAACACGACAGTACGACGATGTTCGGGAATGCAGGAACCCTTACCGCACTTCCTTATTCACAAGTAATATACATATTTTTTTACGGTATAAAGTATCCTTCAGTAAATTAAGTCTTATAGTATGGACAAGTATCCTTGGTTAATAGGCCCAAGGTAAGTGTTTGCGTATGTGTGTACGTGTTGTATGCGTGTACGAGTTTGTGTACGTAACTGCTTGAGGATGTGTATATATTTGTATACATGTATCGAAATATGTTTATATGCATGTATGTATACAGAGATATACAGAGATAATATAGTGTAATCCTTTGTCATCTTCCTCGAAAGTATGCTCTCGATCCCCGTGTTCAATGAATTGCAACAGCATCTTGTGCTTGGCAGTGTTAAGAATACATTAAAGATGTACGAATGTGAAATGAAAATGTTAACAAATTTTTTATGCAATTTATATTTGATATGTCGAACGACGAAAAACAACAAATCCTAAAGAGGACTGGTAATTTCCATCACGTTAACTGCCTTTATTATCGTTTATATCCATAATATTACTTTCCTTGAACAATATTACATCAAATATTTGTGCACGATCATTGCACCAATAAAAACAAATATTTCATTTTGAATAAAAAAGATGGACTTTTCTCGCATTTACAGTACGAAATGAACTATCATCTTTGTGGATGTACGCGTAACGTAGGTTTGCATCCACTGAACACGTGGGTGAATAAGTGAGTTTGCAAACTGGCAGTCGATCGTGCTCGAGATCGGGAGCATATCGCAGTAGGTGTCGGTAGTGATTCGTTACCGCTAATAGCAATAAAATTCTACGGAGGCAAGACCAAACGATGCAAGATTGATAGGGTGTTCAAGTGTTTTGTACGTGGAAGATAGTGCCGCGTGTAAACATATACCTGAATTAATCGGTTGTCAGCAAAATTCACTTTTATGTCTTCACTTTTTGTTTGGCTACTTCGTATTAAAAGACTGTAATTTTTGAGTAAGTGAGCCAACAACGCACGATGGGATTTTCCTTTTGTACGAAAAACTTATTTCGGTATTAGTTTGAAAACATTTTTTAAATACTAATAAGAATTTTTTTGTGGCCATTCTTATTTGCGATTCTCTGCACTCATTTCATTGTTCGTGTACTTAGACTTTTTATTGTTTTAAAACCAGTGATATATATACTCTTTTGGTTGGTAATAAATATTACGATATATTTTTCGCTACGTAAGAAGAAACTTAACGCGATTTATTTTTTAAGGTAATTCATTTTTAACTGTAGTATGCAATTTTTATTCTATTAATGATATACCGTGAAAAATATAATTTAAATGCTGTACTGTGAATTTGGGTATTTGTTACTTTCGTACCGGGTTTATTATATACATTATAATGTGGCTGTACGCCTGAATAAATAATTCATCTACTTACGTAGTGATAACAGAATAACAAAATAATATATATACATAATTAATTACACATTACTAGCAGTAACAATAAATAATATACAAATTAGTTCTAAAATGTAATAAATTAATTTGTAAATGCATTTATATTTGATATTTATACCTCTCGTAAATAAAGGTTCGTTTTTTAACATAAATATAGTACTTTTTTATACGAAAGTAAAGATTTTCTTTTTATTATTTTATCGTCATTGTTTTATTCTACTATCATTGCATTTGATACAATGTTTGCGCAATAAAACCCGGCACAGAAAAATGATTAATTGTATATATAAAAATTTGAATACACACATGGTGAGCAGTACGACCGAATTACGAGGTTTATTGTAATGAAACAATCGCTTGAACAGTCTTTTCTGGAAATTAGGCTTAGAAGAATTGTGCATCATTTTGTAACAGTTACATAATATTAGCGAAAAAATTTGCGTCAAAAATGAAAAGTCTTGTTAATATTCAGAAACAAATCGTACTACTATGTGATGAATTATAACCAGAAATAGAAAAAGTGTAAAAAAAATTACCTAGATTACATTTTTAGAAAATTTGCTTTACGTTTTACTTTACGTTTTGCTTTATGATTCGAACTTTTAAAAATGTCGAATTAATTTTTTCTGCAATACGTTTACTTGTATTTCGTTTTCAGGTTTGTAAAATATCACATTGGAACATTTTTTGTAATGTGGTTTAATATTATGCTATAAATATTATTTTTTCATTCAAACGAAAACATATGGTGTTTTTTTACTTAACATACAAATAGTATTTTGAACATACAGATCAACGTATTAAAAAAGTTGAAATTACTTTCAAAATCGAAATATACTTCATGAAGTGTCACAAAACGACAATATGTTTGATGATTTAGTATTACCTTTTGTCAACTACAAACAGTCTGCTTTAATGACAGAAATAAAAGAATATGTGAGTGACATTTCAATAACGATAATTGTAGCAACAGTTGCAGTAACGATGATAAGTGATGAAAATTGTTATAGTGATACTACGAGTAATAAAAAATTACCGATAACTTTTGCGAAGTGAGTATCAATTATATGTAAAAAATACATGTATATAAAATGCACAAATTTATTTTTAATTAAAATATTAATAAATACAAAGTAAATCCCTACCAATGATGCATATGTCGTGTATGAAAATACGTAAAATGCATATGATCGTAATGTCAACGTTCATTGAAAGCTGGCGACAATTTTCGTCAATATCTCCGATAATTTATTGTTATCGAATATTTCCAAAGAATAGCGGTAACGATGAGCAACGGTGATAACGGCTATAACAATCGAGAATTGCAGTTCGATAGGATCAACGAAAGTTGTCGAGTCAGAGCAGCATGGAAAAATATTCGTAGAAATGCAGAGTGGTAGGTCATTCGATTGTTAATAATAATCATCATCATTATCAAGCATCAAATTTGATGCTGCACATCGAATAGTCGATATTATGAGCGTTCTTGTCAATTGTTGGCGGTGTCGATTTTCGGTAGGATGGTAGAACGGTGGTGACTTGTGATGAGCGTACAAGAGTCTTATCGTCGATCAGATTATACAATGTGAACACACAATGACGTAGTTACTCGACTGCGTACAGAAATATATATGTATATATTATTATTATTATTATTATTCTTATTATTATTATTATTATTATTATTATTAACATAGTCTTTTAGTTTCCATAAAAAAGTTCAGTCCATCTCAATTGATTTTTAGAGTTTTTTTTTTCATTCCGTTGAATATACACGTAGGATTTTTGTTCTCTTCTCATATTTTCATCACGACTTCTCCCGCTCCTTCTTACTTTCTTGTATTTCTCCTCATGTTCTTCTTCTTTCATTTGTACAACATAACGAACACACATAAGTATTTATATATATATATTTATATATATATTTATATATATATTTATATT